>JAMKPZ010006120.1:0-11082 GCA_024699675.1 Amphibolis antarctica | reverse complement strand
AGAAGATTTCGATGTTGCCGAGCTTCTTCGGCAGGCGCCGCAACGTGTTCGATCCATTCGCCGTCGACGTATGGGATTGTCAGGGAATGGAACACAACAAGGTTCCTTTCCACAAGTTCCCCTTCGCGTTCCCTCTCCGACGTCCGTTCCCTCGTCGAGGCCACGGCCTTCGTGATGGGACGACGGCCTTGAATGTTCTTGTTATGTGTTGTTTTTAGTTTGAGGTGGACGTCTCTGTCTTGCATTGTCTGTGAGATGACTCTTACATTTCAGTTAGACACCTTTGTTTTTCTGCTGCATCACATAATCATTAACTAAATTTTATTCTTGCTTTCAAAAATAGAGGATCGGTAGAGGTGATCACCGCTGATGTGCTACCGAGATTATCATTTTGGCTCTCAATATTCTACTCTTGTTACATCTGCACACCGAAAGATGGTAATGTATTCCTTTTTTTAGCTATCAACAACACTCATTTCCGAGTGTGACTTTTGGATATGCATGTTCAATAAGTCATATTGGTGAAAATATTCTGGTTGTTTTTATACATTGAGCATAAAAGTCTGTTGGAACAAATGGTAGAATGAAATCTAATTCACGCATTCCAATGAACAGATCACCTAGACGATCACCATTACTTATTATATGATTCAATATGTCATGAATCTTATGATGGCCATTTCTATGTTTATAGCGAATATGTAGAGTGTTCCATGATATTGCCAACAAAATCTGTGAACTGATTTCTTATCTTGCTGTCTCTTCCTACTTATTGTATCAAAACTTGGTTTCCTGTTGCAACTTTGTTTTGCACTATGTTTAAACATTGAACATAATTTTTTTATTTTCAAATATTGAGGCATTTCGTTTGTTGCATCTATCTATATCTTTTCAGCGTCTTTTTGTCATCTTCATTTATTGTTCCTGAAGTACTATTCAGCGTCTCAGTTGTGTTATTGGGTAAAATCTCTCTCTCTCTCACACACACAGATATTTCCATATAAATACATGGGAAGGTAGAAGTAATTGTATAGATTTTACATGTATCAATTTTATTTAAATTGATTAAGAATCAATTATTTTCCTAGTGATGCTTATCAATCAGATTTATTGTGCTCAATATAGTGATGAGTAATTTGTTAAAGATGCAAAGGTATATTGTCAAGATCTATTGTTTATTGTGTTGTTCATTACCTGAACCTCAAGGCAAACTGTTCTATCAATGGTGTCATGCTCCTTTTATCATGAAATTGTATAAATATGGCTGCTTTGGATGTTAAATATAGAAGTAAAAAGTCAAAATAGAGTAATATTTTTATGGTGTCTATCTATGCAATGTCATGGCAGGGCCATGTTCAGTTAAATTGCCTGTAGGGATCCCACTTTATTAGAAGTAATTCTTCATTGTGAAGATCATATTTCCACAGTAAAGGCAGATTGATCACCCATCACAGTAGATTGCTTCTTTAGTTGTGGTTCATCTTGATCATTTAGCTGTAGTAGTGAGTGTTGCTTATGATCTCAGTTTAAAAGTCACCAATAATGGTAGTTGTTGCATAGTTGAAATTTGTTTTCAGTTTAGGATGTGATTACAATGGAATCTGAACCCAATTAGATATATGTTTGTATTTCA
This sequence comes from Amphibolis antarctica, assembly GCA_024699675.1. Classification (NCBI taxonomy): domain Eukaryota; kingdom Viridiplantae; phylum Streptophyta; class Magnoliopsida; order Alismatales; family Cymodoceaceae; genus Amphibolis; species Amphibolis antarctica. Next base: position 9,449 of record JAMKPZ010006120.1, on the reverse strand, counting down.
GAAAAATCGTAATCTTTGATCTTCTACTATTTTAACCATGATGTATCTCTAAATTTTAGTTTGGTGTTACAATCTCTGCAAAGGTAATCAGGAGATGCTGTTTCAATGCCATGGACAATGCAACATTCAAAAAATACGGTGCAATTATATCTTGCCATTATGAGTGCATCATAGAAACTGGTAATTGTTTTTTTCTTAGTTCATACACGTTATCATGCTTTACATTTTTGTACCGTAAAAACTTGGTAAAGGAATATGTATATTGTGGATCCAAATTCAGCATATCCCTGAAACGAGCTGGTGGATATTCCTATAGTCAAGGGTTAGAACTGGTCTTTTTTTCTTTTTTGAAGAAAGAATGGCCTTCTACCTTTACATTGGGGGATACTGATCTAGCAGTAACAATTCTTCCCTGGGTTGGTGAGTACAGTTTAGTAATCAGATAAGCTATATTTTTGAATAAATGCTCAATCATTGCATCTTGTTCCCTGCTTAGATCAGTTAGGACAATGCATGGGATCTCTTCTGATTTGATGATGTTCGTATTTTAAGCCATTTAAGCTAGAGTTGTTCACCTGTAAAAAAAACCACAGGAAGTGAAATTCTTTTCTGGTACATGCATAAACATGTTTTCTTTCCTTCACTCATAAAGGTGACAGACCTTCAAAGGAAAAAAGTATTTTCCCTTACCTCAATGTTGGGAATTAAACCAAAAAACTAATTCTTACAACTTCAATTTTATTTTTATGGTGACCCCATGTGGTTTTTGTTAACTGGATTTCAACATATATGATCTCTGTGCATCCTATGATGCCAAATATGTCTACCTTCTTCTTGTCCCATGATATAAAATAGTATCACAACATTATTGTGTCATAAGAGCATAATATAAGCAAGCTCCCCATTTAACCAAAAATCTTAAATTTAAATATGACACTGTTAAAAAATATTGAAGAAATGATTATTAAATTAATACAATTTAATTCAAAAACTTCAAATACCAAAAATGAAAGATGGGAGAAAGACAAAATAGTCCCAAATGAACTTTTAAACAAATACAATGTCATTACTTCAAAAATTCTGTGGTTCTTGTTTCTACCAGCAACATAATTATGTGAATATATTAAAGTGAATTGATACATTATCAAAATATAAGACTTTTATATATAGAGAGGCAACGTAGAGGCAAGTACAAAATATGTAATGTTGGATTAAAGTCATTAAATACACACACAACACCTAAACCTAATCCTCTAAAAATCCCGTTTCAATAAACTCAATAACTCAACAAACTTAAACATAGTTGAATATATAAAGAAGCATAAAAACCATTTGTTGTAGCAATAGTAACTGTAAAAAGGTAGTGGTAGTTAATGTAGCAGAAATAGCAGCGACAAGAATAATTTCTGATAAGTTTAAAAAGAACTACATCTTAGCCACACCTGTCAATTGAGTGATCATGTGATTGATAAGACCTACGGCAATTGCAACAAGTGTTAACAGATGCACTAGGTGATCAATTGAAATCTGCAACAACTAGTGCCAGCAAGGTCATTGAGTGACCATGGACTGTGACCAACAAATCAACAAGGTTTTGATAAATAAAATAAAAAAGGTTGACTGAGACCATCAATAGAATGTCCATAGGATGCAGACAATGATGAAACCCAGTAGACCCACAACTAACAGTTGACAAATCATGTTAACAAGTTGGGTGATAGACCTAGCAACAAAGTTAGGTGATAGATTGAGCCTGGCAGGCAACATCCAACACATAGGGAAAAGCACCACTTTCCGACATGGAGGAAGTGATGGAACTAGTGATCAAGCACCAAAAACTTGGAATAAAGGAAGTGTTGAGTAATTCTGGATAAGCTAGGGAGCAGCTTGCTAGGGACAATATGTGAAAGGTGTATGGACAACAACCCTGTTGATAATTGATGTGTAGTAATCCTTAAAGTGGACACCTAAGCTTCAGGTGACATGCCAATGTGGAAGGAAGGTGGTTGTTGAAGTCCATAAGTTGTGCAAGGTTGTAGGGAACATGGAGCTCTAGTTTGGAGTTCAACCATGCAGTTTAAATAAAAGAGATGACCCTTGGCGTGGAAATCATCCACTGACAGCCAAAGCAACACACTGTCAACAAGTGTGCAGTCCATTGCCTTTAACTGTAGGTCATTGTCTTCTTCATTTGACGGTATTTTGTCAATCGTAATCCCTTTCACATTATAACTATGATTGTTACATTAGTGAATTCACGGTTTTCTGCACCAAAGCTTCTCTATAGCCTGCGAATACTCTTTTTCCTCCTGGATATCTATACCATCTCCACATTCAGCATTCTCCTGGATATCCATCCCTTTTTTCCTCCTCCATCAGACGTCTCCTACCATGCCATCCATGAGTTGCACACATCTTACCATCGCACATCGTAGAACAAGTGGTCTAGCTTTGTAGCTCCTTTCTTGATTTCATTCCTAACCTACTACTACAACCATGCCTCCAATTCTTGAAAGAACAATCCGTCAGTTCTAATACCTTCTTAATTGTATCCATGCCATTCTAGGGATCCAACGAACCATCGGCTCTGGCATGAAAATCGCTAATTGGTGGTGGTCACCATTTTGTCGTTGAGGCATGGTGATGACATGTTTGCCGGATGGGCCTTGAGAGGCGATGACAACATGCTGATTACAAGGAAGAGGTAAAGAAGCGATTTCATTTTCTTCTAAACTAAATTTGGATGGTTTTCTCACTAGAAAATGAAAATGGTGAAATTTTGATGGAAAGTTCTCTTTAACAACGAAATTGCATATACCAGTAACATGCATTTTACAAAAGTAGCTAATCATAACATTAAAACATTTACACAATTGCCATGAGTTCAATAAGAATGTAGGACCTTAGTTTAATTAAAGATGATTGAATTTCACCCAACATTAAGTTTACATTTTTGGTAGTCTACTTTTGGGTAAACCTTATGTTTTTTGTATTACAAGTACTGTTAGGTATGATTCATCTTTTAATGTTTAATTTGTACTTTTATCAAAATATTTTCAAAAGTCAATTGTTTCTTCAAAGTACTATTAGTTATACCTCACCTATGACAAAAAAAAAGTAATTTTTGAATCACTTGTGAAACCTTAGATGACAACTTATTAATTGTTTTTTATAAAAAAAGTTTTATTATTTTGTTGTTGAATTTATCAGTATTACATGCTATCGTTTTCGTAAAGTTCATTTTTTGTTTATCGTTAGGACGAAATCCTCTTTATTTTTCTTTTACATTTCCAAAATAGACCGCAAATAGAATCCAACACGAAATCCTCTTTATTTTTCTTTTACATTTCCAAAATAGACCGCAAATAGAATCCAACACGAAATCCTCTTTATTTTTCTTTATAGTTTAGATCTTTTTCGGCTCTAAATCTGTTCATATTGAATTTAATTTAGAATGACATCATGAAAGATCTTCAAGTATCCTTGAACTCGGGGATATGAGAAAAATATGAGATTCTAGGGATGAATATGAGAATCTACCAAACGAGAAGAGTTGGAAGGATCCGTAACTCGGAGATTTCACTTTTGACCAAACTAACCACCTATACCATTACCTACAAGGAGAGAGTACAACGCAAATTCGAAGGACACTTGTACGAAAAGAGAAACCCAAATATAGGTACAACTGAAACATTATTTTACTAAAAGATCGTTATTTACACATGAGAAAGTCAAATATGATTTTACAGGAGAATTGTCAACCACACATGCAGAGTAGAAGCTTCCTTTAATCTTCATGTCCAGATATCAGCTCACTAGCACACACATCACAATCGAGGACAATGCTTCCCACAATAAAAAGCGTGACAACAAATTTACCCAAGCTTTTTTTTTCCCTGAACAAATGCCCCATTGCAGAACACAAGTACATACATACCCAACAAATTTACGCAGCACCATTTCCAGCAGAGCAGCTCATCTGGAAAATTAAGATATACATATAAGCACAAACCCCGATGGAAATTGAACACAAAGCAGTGTAGAAAAATTGCAAGCTAATATTAGGTACAGGTTGTAACACTTGCATCGGTAGGATCGGCCTGTTCGGCCTGCCCACCCCATATTGGATACAAAAGCTCGTTAAGATCCATGCATGGTTCAGGCAAGTATTGCTCATCAATCTTTAACAAGTCTTGCTGCAGGTCCCACTCATTTGGATGAGTATTGGGTGAAGGCATCTCAGGCTGGTGGTCAAGATTTACCACACGGTTGCTGCAGCTTAAACCAGAAAAACACACATTATCGAATTCATAGATATTGTGCACATTACCAGCGTCAAGCAATTCCGGTTCATAGGCAGCAGGCATTTTCTCAAACCCAGACATTTGGGCGTGAACCTTAAAAAATAAAATGAAAGATGGGCAGACAATGAATAATTTGAAAGACAACCGCAAAACTTGACAAGTGAAAGAACGGCGCCAAAACATCACCTGCTGCGGATCAGGTGCACAACATTCATCGTCACAGAATACACTGGCCAAATACTCGTCAAGCCGTGAAAAATCTTCAGGGAAGAGTTGAGGCGGTTCCACAATATCAGATCCAGGAATCTCAAGATGAGCAGAATTTACGAGGGAATTGTGATCCTCCACGGTCTTATCATGCACACGCTCGGGAAGAGATCCCTCAGAAGGAAAAACAGGAAGAGCAACCTCCGATGAATCATCAAACTCGTCATCCCATTCGTCCTCTACAAATGGTGCTCCATGCTCTTCACCATTTCTTGGACCTAAGCCACTTTTCTCAAAGATTTTGCAAATTACACAAGCATCCTGAGAAATCAAGACAGACAGACAAACCTTAGCTCAACAACTAAAGGAGCACCTCCTGAGGCAAGCAGCTCACTCAATCCATGTTCATTCACTATTGAACATTACAAATGGAACATCCTATGTTTACCACCAAAAGCATATGACAAATTATCAAAAAGAAACAAACGCTGGAATTTCTCTTGGCAACATGATAGGTTGATAGGTTCCCCAGATCCGTTCTCTGAGAAATTTATTGCCATGATCCGCTCCACACCTTTTAAAGGTGGATGCTATTAACTGGATCTTGCATCCCCACATTTGGATCTTCCAAGGCACCCTCCTAGTTAATTGATTGGGCACATTTGACATCTCAAAAAGCATGCCATGATCTATTGTGCTTAACGAAGATCTACCACTCCAAATCACCGAGTGATGCCCAGAAGCAAGCGTAGCTAACTAATGAGGAAACAACTTGAACTAAGGATGCAAGCAGCACAGACTTGAACCACGCCCAATAAATATTTAGATAACTATTTCAGTATCTAAACTCAAGTATCTGATAGATTTATCTAAATTTAAATAACATCCCAATCGGAGAACTCAATTCAAAAATCCATATTCTGATCATATCCTACCATCTGAAAACCTTTTGAATATACAAATTTTGAAATCTGAACCTAAAATTCTAAATTCGGATATAATTATTTCACATTGATATGCTATTTGTATCCAAATAAAACTCAATTTGAATATCCAATGCACAGCATCGAATTTGATTATTGATGTCAGTTGATCGGTTAGACCACCCAACTCACATGCGTTAACTTCACTTGAACCCTCCAAAGCACTCACATTAAAAGGGCATTGGGTAGGTTTTTTTTGTTTTGTTTTCTTTTGCTTTTTTTGTTTGGTATTGGGTATGTTGTGTCAAAGACCTTTCGTTGAATTAAATGCAAGAGACAGAAGATAAGTGTTGTTACTTGGAATGTATGTTACAAAGGTGCTTGCAGAATGGCAATCCTTTTGTAGCCTTGGATATTTTTCGAAGGATGCTTGCAACTTCAAACCCAAAACCTAACCATGTCGGCATATTTTTAGCTTGTACCCAATTTGGCAATATTGGTCTCGCTAAATGGGTTCACAATTTTACATAAAATTCATGGGTCAAGAAGCTATTTTTGGAATCTAACAAAATTCTAGCAACAGTAATTAAAAGAAATCAAGAATCCTAATCTTGAACAAGTTCCTCCTCAACATATGAAAATAAATGAAAAAAAAAAAAATTACAACTGACTTAAGTCAACAATGAAAGAAAACATAGCAAATAATATACGTGAACAAATTATGATGTCTATGTGGGAATATTGAAATATATAATTTATTTTCAATAACTTATAAAATTTATTAACTTATAATGATAACTATGAAATTTAATTTCATTATTCTCGAATTCTGATACTTTCTATACGTACACAAACACCTCCTATTTTTCTAACTTTCCATTACATTTTGTTACTTTTTATTTCTTAACTTTCCCTTACATTTCTGACATTCATTTCTATCAAATTTTGGGCGCACAAACACTTTGCTATATTTAAGTTGAGTTGTTATTGGATCTATTTGTTTTACTAAGTCTGTTGCAAGTTAGATGTACAGACACTATTTTTTAATTTTCCATTACTTTTTGTTCCTTGGCTTTATCTTACTTTCTTAACTTTTCTTTCTTTCAAATTCTAGGTGCAACAAGCACTTTCTTCATGGATTTGCTATATTTAAGTTGTTAAGTTGTTATTGGATATATTGTGTTACTAACTCTATTGCAAGCTACTAGATACTTGAACGTCTTGAAGTATTAGAGGAAATAATATAAAGATTTTTAAGGTATGTGGGTTGAACCCTAGATTGGTTATCATGCATGTATCCTCTCTTTGTAGCCTCTATTTATAAAGCCATTGTTATCCTATTGAAAAACAACTTCCACCCCATTTCTTGTGTTTCAACAAATATAATTCCAATGATAAAAATAATCAATTTATAAATGAAAAATATAAATATCAATTATGTTAGATATCCAAATATTTGATTGAATAAGTAAACAAATTTGAATTAGATTTTAATCATCAAATATCAAGTACATCGAAATACAATCTAACTATTTTCAGATAAGAATTTCAAAATCCAATTAAGATCATAGAGAATTTTTTAATTCAAATAATTTCAAGCCAACTAGATTCAGACTAACATTGGATTTTGGATTTCAAATATCCACGTGTAGACCTAAACATGCTGCTCAACCCGGTCAAACCATGCCACAATGTAACTTCATGATAAAGGGTTGTTCTCCCTATGGCCCAACTACAAGTGGTGCCTTAGGGTTTGTAGTCAATCAGTTGAACAGGTCAGAACCAGGGGTGGTGCGGATCATGGTCCAGACCTGGTCTAAGTTGTTTAGTATCAGTCCTACTTTTCATTTCAAATTAAATTGTCCTTGAATGCTATCAAATGATATTCTCCTACAACCTATTCTTTTGAATTAATTTGCATGAATGATTGAGGTAATTTGATAAATTTGATAGTTGTATGGAACAAGAAAGATAATCACAGTAAGAACCTTTCACGATGTGTAATATATGAAAGTTGCATTACCTGTGGAAATTCAGTACCACTTAAGCTATCATCTTCTAGTCTGTATTCATGCATCACCCAATCAGTCCTGACACCATTTGGAGCCCTTCCCATGTGAAATATTAAAGTTTTCCTCATGCCAACAGTTCGAGAGTTTTGGCAAATAGATCTATCATTTCCAGTGGTTTTCCAGTACCCAATTTTAGTAGCACGACTCATTCTTGAACCATTAGAATATCTCCTATTCCTGGGGCAGAAAAAGTACCACTCTTGATCTCTGCTTCTTAAACAAGATTTCTCTGAAAATTTAAATAAAAAGAGTAATATAAACAGTTAGACATGCAAAGCAAGTAGATTTTCCAGACAAAAAATTCAATATCAATGCCAAACTATTGTTTTAAGATGGAAAAATTGGTTTCAGAAAAACAACAGTGGTATAATAGCAAGCGTCAGAAAAAATTGTTAATGATGAAAATGTTACCTGGAAGATCCCATGGATCAAATTTATAAATGTCAACCTCTGCAATGGCCTCAAAGTGAAACTTCTTTCCCATAATCTTCCTTTTCAGAAAGTACAAAATCAGCTCAACATCAGTTGGATGAAAACGGAAGCCACGGGGGAGAGTCGTTCTACCCATAGGAATAAAATATCTCATACAAGTGCAAGTGAAATTACTTCCCCCTTTATTGGTGATGATTGCACAAAACAGATATCGGATACTTTCAGCACGTAAGAAATCCTTACCACACTAGAAATTTATGATAACTTAACAACCAAACCCTAAACGTTCTTCAACAATCTAATCCTTTCTGCACTTATGAATCCCACCCACTCCACACTTATAAACCAATATACGACAAGTTTGAGCTTACTAATAGCCAACTATTCACAAGTGCAGATTTTTGAAATATCACATGTAAGTCGTATCAGGTCCAGTGTCCACAGCAGGAGCACCACAAGCGGCTGCCGTATGACAAGCAATAGTTACACTGAAGAAAAATTAAATATTCTTCTCCAATGCCACTTGACATAGTCGATTTGTAAACCTGTATTCAGCAACCAGTTACCACATGAGATTCGCTGCCAAAACAAATTGCAATAATAGATTGCAGGACTATGAGATAGAAAAGTGCAGAGCAAAGTGGCGAAACAATTTTCCAGATGCTATGAACAACTGTAGGTCAAACGGAAACAAAAAAAAAACTCAAGAATAAACATTTACTTGTATAAAAATTATACAGCTAAAGAGTGAGAATAAACATTAATTCTATGACGATGAGAAAACACCTCACAAAAGCTAACAAACCACACGGAAAAAACAGATCAGACAACATCAAGCAACCCTATCTAAAAAATAGTCACAAGAAAAGTGGAAAACACCAAATCAGAGAACGGGAACCCCAGGACGACTCAGCATAGATATCTCTATTCCATCTCACATAGAGAAACTCCTCGATCTCAGAAAAAAAAACATCAAATCAAGCTTGAAACAAGTCGACTTCAAAGCGAAAAGAAAATCGTGGAACGGCATAGGCATCGATCACAACTCCGCATCCCTCCCTCCCAAATCGACGACGACGACGATGATGACGGCCAAAAACCGAAAAGCAAAAGATGGGAGGGCGCGACTCACCAGACGATCGATCGATCGAGCAGGCCGGGGAAAGCAAGCTACACGACGGGCGGCTATCCCTATTCCAATCAAGTTTGAAACAAGTGGACTTCAAAGCGGAAAGAAAATCGTGGAACGGCATAGGCATCGATCACAACTCCGCATCCCTCCCTCCCAAATCGACGACGACGACGATGACGACGGCCAAAAACCGAAAAGCAAAAGAAGGGAGGGCGCGACTCACCAGACGATCGATCGATCGATCGAGCAGGCCGGGGAAAGCAAGCTACACGACGGGCGGCTATCCCTATTCCAATCAAGTTTGAAACAAGTGGACTTCAAAGCGGAAAGAAAATCGTGGAACGGCATAGGCATCGATCACAACTCCGCATCCCTCCCT
>JAMKPZ010006119.1:0-15197 GCA_024699675.1 Amphibolis antarctica | reverse complement strand
TGTTGTAGGACAAAGTGGGAAATAAGAAAAATGAAGGGCGGAAGAAAAAAGAGAGACAATATTAGGTTGGTTAGTTATACACCATGTGATTTAGAATAAGATTTCAAAAATGGTAAAAAAACAATAAAACATGAATGCAAATGGGATGATATGGTTATCACATGACTTTCCTTCGTGAATGTAAATTATTGGAATTATGACTTTAGAGATTGTTGTTGTTGTAGGACAAAGTGGGAAATAAGAAAAATGAAGGGCGGAAGAAAAAAGAGAGACAATATTAGGTTGGTTAGTTATACACCATGTGATTTAGAATAAGATTTCAAAAATGGTAAAAAAACAATAAAACATGAATGCAAATGGGATGATATGGTTATCACATGACTTTCCTTCGTGAATGTAAATTATTGGAATTATGACTTTAGAGATTGTTGTTGTTGTAGGACAAAGTGGGAAATAAGAAAAATGAAGGGCGGAAGAAAAAAGAGAGACAATATTAGGTTGGTTAGTTATACACCATGTGATTTAGAATAAGATTTCAAAAATGGTAAAAAAACAATAAAACATGAATGCAAATGGGATGATATGGTTATCACATGACTTTCCTTCGTGAATGTAAATTATTGGAATTATGACTTTAGAGATTGTTGTTGTTGTAGGACAAAGTGGGAAATAAGAAAAATGAAGGGCGGAAGAAAAAAGAGAGACAATATTAGGTTGGTTAGTTATACACCATGTGATTTAGAATACGATTTCAAAAATGGTAAAAAAACAATAAAACATGAATGCAAATGGGATGATATGGTTATCACATGACTTTCCTTCGTGGTTGTGAATTTTCAAAGTTGGAGGAGCAATTTGGCCTTAAAGGAGTCAGTCCATGCAGGAGTTCCTTTAATATAACAGAAGATTGACTACTTTCATACTTATTAGGAAAAATTTGCTATAAGGTTTTTTTCCATTCACTTAAGTCGAGAGTTGTTGCCAATTTTCATATTTTTTGGAACTAAGTCAAATATGATTTTTCAATGTAAAATTTTGAAATTCTAGTATTTAGTTGTTAATTAATATATAAAATTTTAAAGTAATTCTTACTATGTGACAGAAATCTTTAATTCTCTTTTGAAAATTTGAATGTTGTCCTTTCACTTAGATAATTGCTATTACGGTTGAAGAAGAGGATGACATTCAGAAGTTCAAAGATTTCAAAATTTCTGAAGCTCCTGTGACTGATGCTAAACCTGTACCTGTGTCTTCACCTCCAAAGGATGAAGTGTCAATTCCTGAAAGTGTTAAAGAATCAAAGGCATCCATGAACAAAGAATTACATCATGGAGATCGTATCTTCTCCAGTCCTCTTGCTAGGAAATTAGCGGATGAACACAATGTAAGTGTGTCCAACTGCCATTAAATTAGACCAATGTAAGTGCGATTATTATTTGAATGAGAAATAGTTGGCATTCATTATAACCTACTAGTTATCATATTTCTATATTAAATTCTACATTTGAATGAGCGAAATAGGTTCATTGCTAACATGTTTCTTCATTGCTGAAGATACCTCTCTCAAGCATTAAAGGTACAGGTCCTGAAGGTCGCATTGTGAAGGCTGACATTGAAGGGTACCTTGGTAAATAATCTTATTTATTTGTTTCTAGATAAGTGAATAAAATACATTAAGTTTTGGTATGCGTATGGCTAATAAAAAACTAGCATATACAAAATTCAGGGTGACTCATGAGTATAAAATTTCTATTGTTTGATCTATCTTTCACGTTCATCCATTTGATGACAGTAACTTGATCAAAAATTGGTTTCAAGTGTTATTCGTTAATTTTTAGTTACTTGCACAGTGCCATTTAGTTTTACCTTGTGAAGTACAACATTCTTCATTTGTCATTTTTTTTTGATATGGTAGAGATTGATAGTATAATTATTAATACCATTACTATAAGATATCAAGAACTCCCTTGGCCTTGTCAATCTTAGTTTTTACCAAGTACTAACCACCATTTTCTTTATTGCCTTGATTTGCATTATTTGTTAAATCATTCTTTGTCTTTGTAGTACAATTTTTAGCTTTATTTTATTAAATTTTACACGACCTTGTTGGTCAATTTGTCATGCCTGACTGCTTTCATGACCCAAAGACAACCGGTTGATGTTTATACTATTTAATATTTATTTCCTTTTATATGTTTCAGCATCTTCTGCTAAAGGTGTTACCAGACCACCACAGACACTAGAGTCAAAGGCTTCTCAAGGTTTAGATTATTCCGATCTTCCAATTTCACAGATAAGAAAGGTAATTTTATTATGGTATGATCCATATTGTTTTTTTTCCTTTTGAACCTGAGAAGAACTCATTTGTTGAAATCCTTGGACCTTGATGACAGATCACAGCTTCACGGTTGCTTCTCTCAAAACAGACTATTCCTCACTACTATCTAACAGTAGATGCACGTGTAGACAATTTAATGGAGTGAGTTTCCTCCCACTTCCACAGATATCTCATCAATTCAAACAGAATACTTTGATGTCTTCATATGACACAATACATTGCTTACATTTACCCCTCAGCTTGCGAGCCGAACTTAATACTTTACAAGAAGCATCAGGTGGAAAACGCATCTCTATCAATGATCTTGTATTAAAGGTTTGTTCCATCTAGGAAAACCCTTTTATCTGTCCCACAAATACTGATAGTGGATGTTTGCTTTTAATGTATTGTCTTTGCAATGTTTAGAAATCAAGGTAATTCACTTGTAAAAGCTAAGAAAACTAAAATATTTTTATGGATATTTAAATATTGGATTTAACAAAATTTAACATTAAGATGGTGTTTGTGCACCAGGAAATTGTGGGAAAGGAAATCATAGGAAAGTCATTTTCCATTAGCCGGATTTTAAACAGTGTTGATCCCAATGGGAAATGACAGGAAGTTGCTTTCCCATGATTTCCTAACATATGGAAATAAAGCATGATTTCCCAACATCTATTTTCGATGTCCCTTGTTACGAATACATGAGAAACTGACTACTTAACTTGTGTTAGAGTCATCAACGTCGAGATCCTCAATGCTTCTTTCTACACAGATATTTGAAGTTACCCCTTTTAAGTACTTTTCTATCAAATCTCGTTATTTTCATTTTCCATTAATTCTTGAATTTTCGTTATTTCTTTTCCAATCATTTCTGCATACACAAATAGACTCTAAGAATACCACATCGACCAAAACTGCTTGATATGTTTTATACTTTTATCCGTTTTTCTTTGGTAACAGCCTAACTGAAAATGCTATTTTCAAACTTCAACTGTTCTCCCATTGCTTGTTCTGGACTTCATTCCAGCAAAAACGGGTTGTAATTCCTGTGATTTTTGTTGACCATTGCTTCAAAAATGGAAAAAAGTTGCCACCTTTTTTTTTTTACTTGGTATCATTTCATTTTGTACTTGTGCATTTTTTAAATTGGAATGTCTGTTTAAGGATCCTTTTCACTTTAAGAAGTAGCAATTTTTGTAAGAAATCATCTTTTATAATCAGATGGTTTTTCATTGACATAATTTGATTGCCATAGTATTTGGTTTTTTACTTTTGATTTTTATTTTTTAGTTATTTAATTTATATATCTGCATCAACATTAACAGTTGAAGCCTTAGTCCCCACCACGTGGAGTTGACGTTACTTAATTGAAATAATTGTTCTTGAATTATATATGTGCTCACAATTGCACGATATCTGCGTGCATTTGAGTTGTGTTTTAAATATATTACTTTTGTTTGCATTTCAGCTGATTGCACGTGTACTTTCTAAGGATCTATTGAAACACCTTTTTTTTGAAAATTATAAGCTCAATCCATGTAGTGGCTGTTTTCCATTTTTTGAAACGTTTGCTCGGCAAAACCTTTTGCTCAGGCTTTGGTTTTTTTTACCATTAAAACATTCTAGGAAATAGTGATTTATTTGTATTTCTTTATCTTATTTTTTGCTGGATGTATGAAGTAACATGTCTGCGTTAGTTATTTTCTTTGTCGGGTGAATTTTGTTTGGTATGTTGGTCTCCTAAGTCATAACAACGCTCATTTAAGTGCAGGCTGCTGCTCTTGCACTACGCAAGGTTCCTGAGTGCAACAGCTCATGGATGAATGATGTCATTCGGCAGTAAGTAACAATCAATAATTTGTTCTCTTAAATTACCTAGCAGCCATCTCTTCACGTTCAAAACCTTGTAGGTATCATAGTGTGAATATCAATGTTGCTGTACAGACAGAGCATGGACTCTTTGTTCCTGTTATAAAGGTAATCACACTTTATACTTTTTAACCATGTTCCTTTACATACCATGGATCAGTTTTAGACGTTCAACTGTCTAAGGGTTCATAAAAATTGTAAATGCCTTTAGATCCAAGGTATCTTTATTTATTGGATTATTTTTTAGTTCTTGGTGTGGAATCTCTTTTTCCATGTGGTGTTGTACGAGTAGCATACTATTGCTGCCAATTTTGTACATTTTGTTTTTCGTTCTTTGATATAGTTTTATCCAGTCTCCTTTACACTCCTTTATCCAGTCTCTTTGATGTTCTTTGATACCTCCTTTATTTGTCGTTTAATTTGAAATTTTGAGGTATCTGTATTTGTACATGTGTTGATACTCCTACTTTGTTCCTAAGCATCATAGATCTATGAGATATATGCTTTAGTTTATGTGTGAATTTGTTTGGACTACAGGATGCAGACAAGAAAGGACTTTCAAAAATCTCTGAAGAGGTCAAGGTGTTAGCCCAAAAGGCCAAAGATAACAGCTTAAAGCCTGAAGATTATGAGGTTGCCTTCAAAATTTGAAACAAATTGTTTTAAAGATCATCTGCATGTGGTGGTTCTTTTTTGTCTCCTTTCATAAATAAACTGCTTTCTTCTTTCCAGGGTGGTACGTTCACAGTGTCAAATCTTGGAGGTCCTTTTGGCATTAAGCAGTTTTGTGCCATAATTAATCCTCCTCAGTCAGGCATACTAGCTGTTGGCGCAGGTAGAATTTTAAACTTTGCCGGTGTTTAAATTCGGACAAAAACATTGCCTATATTAGAAAAAAGGTGTTTTCCTTCTGACACCATTTCTCGGGGCTTTGACCTGTTGCAGCTGACAGGAGAGTGATTCCTGGCACACAGCCGGACCAATTTGAGTCTGGTTCCTTCATTTCAGCCACGCTAAGTTGTGATCACCGTGTTATTGATGGTATGTTGTACTCGTCCACATGTTTTCTGGGAAAACTTTTGTTACTACCGTATGTTTATGATAATTCACTGAGTGCCCTGTGCTCTATTTACGTTAGGTGCGATTGGGGCGGAGTGGCTTAAGGCTTTCAAAAGCTACCTGGAAAGCCCACAGTCCATGTTGCTATAGAGAAGGTTCAATATTTTTTGAACAGCTAATTTAAGTAAGTTCTTGTTTCCATTCTGGTCCTTTTGATCAATTTTCCTACGTCCGTCGTTTATAAATTTTGGTCGACTGCGAGAGACGAAGAGTTGGTTGCAATAATAACCTGTAATGTCTGTTGCGCAATGTTCGGCTGTGTGATAAATAATCCCGTGGGGCTATGGAATTTAAATGCCTTTGCATTTATTCATTGATATTCACGACCACTGTTCTTCAAACACGGTTGGTCTAATGGGTCGATTTCGGCCGATATTTGTTTCACGTTGTTGCTGCCAGAAAATGCGAAATGCATTGAACTTCCGTTGTCTTGACAGGGTAGTCGTTTTTATGAATGATATGCAAAATTTGGTTGGATATCTATAATTATTTTCAAATTTGACATGCCATATATACAGATGGTATACTGAAATCTCTACAAAGAGATTCCTATTTCAATTGCTTATTTTAATATAATTGTTAAACTTTTTTTAACAAGTTTCAAGTTAATCAGTTCATGTTGTTACAAATTGTTTGATTTTTTTAATTTAAACTAATTCTTGTTGGGTCATTACATAGAACCCAGTAACAGCTACAGGCCATGTGTCATATTTGTAGAAGGATGTGATTTTCTTAACACAGCATTTGTACAAGTAAAATTTTCATTCTCCACTTCAGTGTTTTTTATTTAGCATTGGTTCATATTTTTCTTGTCATGATGGTTCAGTCCACTACATAAAGAATTTGACTATAGATTGAATTCTTTAGGAGGGTAGAGCTACCAATTAAGAAAAGGTCCATCCATTAGATCCCTTTTTGAAATTGGTCCAAGTTTCCTTTTTGTTTAAGCATCCGATTCATCATCCTGCTTTTCTTTTTCCCGTGGGACATACGTAATACTAATCCTTGAAGCTGGTATGCAGTCTGAACGTAGAATTGAATAATCTTCTTCTTTTTCTTCTTCTTCTTCTTCTGATTTAGGTAGAGAAAAATTTAAAATTGATACCAATGGCATCAACCAACCAGCAGTAGTCCTGGTCTGTAGAATTCTAAGCCATTCCAGCAGAGGAAGGAGCATGGAAGGATCCGATTGCATACAAGTAATTATCAAATTATTTAATATGCACAAGCAAAAAAATCTTTAGTAAAGGTATGGATTCGTTATGAGAGTACCTGATTAATCATTAATGAACATTTAGATATGGGAAGTTGAATCAACCCCAAATTGCTGGTATTTATTGCTTACAAAATTCCAAAATCAGCGGAAAACAAACTGTTGTTATCACAGAATTTGGACTGTCATCTCACTGACACTTCTAACTAACTGCCAGTAAGAGACTCTCAAGCTATTTTTTGATCGTGATTTCAAACCTCTAGAAAAATCAAGATTCTAAATCTGCGAAAAAATCTTAGTTTTGAAAAAAAAATATATTACAAGACAAGTACTTATTCGGTTTGATCAAATAAGCCTGTCTAATTGCAATTATGAATGAGTTGATATCTACGATAAAAATTACTGTAGGTATTAACATTGAAAATTTCAATCTATTTTTTTTCATGCAGGTACCATCTAATAAACCTTAGGTAAACCCTGAAAACAACAGGTCATTTTCGTTGTAAATGCTGTAAACACTAATGGTAAAAAAGAATAATTGTAAATATAGACGCTCACGGCAGTAAGGTAGGCGCTTCTTACAAAATGATTTTTTCTTTTTTTTAGTAGATAAGTGAGATCTCCTTGTAAATTTACAAAAGGACACTTGTAACGTTAGGTTATACGTACCTCTAGAAAATATTGCTCCAACTAATAAAATGCATCCTACGAATAAACACGCAACGGTGAGTATACCATGCCATGGTGCACGAGACGGAAGGCGGATGATGAAAGGCAAACAACTACAGACAACATGGGGCTATGGTTTGTTTTTAAAGTAAAATTATAATAAACATTACTTTATGATAATGATACATAAAATACACGGCGATGGTGTAGAAGTCGTCTAATCTACGAATGAAATAATTAAGAATAAAAATGATGCAGCCGCAGAGAGTCTTCTCTTTCCCTCTTTTCATCACAAACCAACCAAACCTTTGATCTTCAATTTTACATATCCCCCCAATTTTCACACACATGTTCTTGTTTTTTTTTTTTTTTTTTTTGGGTTGGTTTAAGATTGATCAACATTGTATATGTACAAATTAATCAAGCGAGGTCCATAATTGTGCCAGAAAGTCCCACACCAATCCATCCCCTGGGCCTGGGTTGTTCACATTCCCAGAACCGCCAAACCCGGTCGTGCGAACCTGAACCGGAGCCGAACGAGACTGAACCGGGTTCATCGACGGTACCAATCGCTTCCACCTCTTCGGCAACGTCTCCGACGAGGTTGAGTGGGCGGAAGAGGTCGACGAGGACGAAGGCGATTCCGGCTCCGGTGACGCCCTCTTCGCCGCCACTGTCGGCGCGTCCTCTGACCCAATTCTATGCGGGAAGTTGAGGATGGCCCTCGATCCCCGCATCCGGTAGGCGGCTCGGTCGTATGCGACGGCGGCCTCCTCCGCCGTCTCGAAAGTCCCAAGCCACACCCTAGCTCCGTTCTTCGCTGGGTCCCTGATCTCCGCCGCGTACTTCCCCCATGGCCTCCGCCTCACCCCCCTGTAGTGCCTCTCCTTCTCCGCCACGACGGGCTTCGTCGTCTCAAGCTCCCGTGCCTCCTGCTTGACTCTGGTCCCCTTTTCAGGCGCGAGAGAAGGGACCCATCCCGCCGTGACCGCGTCTCGGAGTATACCCAACACGAGTACGTCTTCGGAGTCGTCCATACGGAGCGGGAGCTCCCCCCAGCTGTCGTCCAGGCAGGGGCGGAGCGAGCTTCCGAAGCTGGAGCTCCGGCGATACAGAGTTCCCGTCGTGCCCTGCTGTTGCTGCTGTTGCGTGGAGCTCACCGTCGTCCGGCTAGCAGGATCCGCCGGCGGATCCGACTCGTCCAGGAGGTGGCGGCGTATGGATTCAAGCATGGATTTCGCGTCCATTTCCAGGTTGATGGGTTCGGATCGGTGAGTGCCTTCGGCCTTTTCCGAGCAAGACCGCGGCGGTGGACGGCTTTTATAATTGCCGCCGCGTCGGACAATTTCTCGCTTCCCAGAAGTTTCCATTCTCATTACTCATTTTATTTTCTCGCGCACGTGTTCATATGTCTTCGGGTGGGGTGTGTTTACGTGTAACTTTTCAAACTTTAAAAATATTTTTAATAATAATAATATTATTATTTTAATTTTAATATATAATTTTTTTATCATTAAATTACTATATAATTTTAATTTTATTTACAAAATTAACTTCTTGATTTCTTTTCAACTCTCATGTTTGTGTATTATAGAAATTAATAAAAAGAAAAAAATGAAAATAAGAAATTTTATAAAATTATTTGTATATTTTACGAAAATTTAGAAAAATTTATATTTAATTTTTAAAAATTTTAACGATAAAAAATTATTAAATTTTTATTATTATTAATTTTCAAGAAACACAAACCTTCCTTTGAATTAAAAAAAGCAAATGCAAACTTCGTTTCTTTGATAATGATAATTTTTTACTAATTTTTATTAAATTATAAACATTGATAAATTTTATATATATCATTTATCTTTTCGATTAAATTATTACATTCATTTATCCCCCAAGCAGACGTGACTCCCAAGTGTTTAACAAGCTGACGATGACAAGCGTTGGCTTTTGATTCTACAAAACCATATCTTTTATAATTTTACTAATACTATTTATTATGCACAACAATAATATTTTATATCAAATTTAAATAAAAATATTATACTGTAAAAACAGTTACCGTTAAAAAGATTCCTTTTTCAAAAATACTCTAGAAGCTCAAAGTTTCAAACTTATGATTTAAAATGGTAAAATTTAACTTTTCAACGCTTAATACACAGTGATATTTGTTTAAGTGATATCTTAGTTGTTGAAAAATTTCTCATTAAACTTATAATCTTAAGTTTAAAACTTCACAAATACAATAGAATTAACCTGAAAGTAATTTTTTTTTTTATAAAAACCACTAAAGCCATATATTAATTGTTGAAGGGTCTCTTACTAATCTTATGATCTTGAATTTAAAATTTCATAAATGTAATAGAATGATCTCAAATAATAATTTCAAAAAAATAGTTGAAAAAAGGAAAATTTAATTGTGATCATAAATTTTTTTTAACCGCGAAAATAAATTTTAATTTAATTCAATCGTGATCATATTTAATCGAACCATAATTTTTGTTGAATTTTTAAATTAAGAGACAATAATTATTATAATATGTAGGTGAGTGAACCGTCACCGGAAGACGCCCCACCGCTGTCGTCGTCACCTGACGTGGACTCCTCGTACGTCATCCTCATCCACGCACCTGCTGACTTCATCACGAATCGTATGCCAGCAGTGTTTTTTACTTTTGCTGACGTCATAATAGTGACGTCAGCAATTTCGCATCATCGCATTAGTGGTTCCTGTGAATTGTAAAAAAAACCGGCGAGTAATTAAATACTAAATGATATCTTAATGGTTAAATGGTAGTTGAAGTAGGTGAAGTAAAGTTTATATTTTTAAGAAAATATATGATTTATTATAAAATAATTATGATATTATTTTTTAAAATTTGTAATTATTAAAGAATAAAATACATAGAATAATAAATAAAATATGTTATTTTACTCTTAAAATCTGTGTAGAGAGTAATATAGTTAAATTATTTATCGGTATTTGTAAATGATTTAATTTTTTATTTGATAAAATGTATCGTGAAAAAATGAAATATATAGTAAATAATTACGATGCATACTGTTAATCATTGTAATAAACTGACCTAAGAGAATAGGGTTACGAAATCTTTTATATTATAATTTTATATAATTAATAATATATACAGTAAAATTATCTTAATATAATAATTATATAAAAAAAACATACTGTTCCTTATCTTTTGTTTGCAAACATTTATCTCCACCATCGTTTTATTATTTTATTTAAACCAGGAAATAGGCTACCGGTGATAAAATTAATAAAATTATAGATATTTATTTTATCATTTAAATATATTAATTGTAAATATTACATCAAAAATAAATAGATGTTTGTTAGTATGAAAATATCAACATCTTTGCTCGTACTATAATTTTTACCATAAGAGTTCAATCTTTACAAGTTACAATGAATTATTTATTTATATAGAGATTGAAATTGAATACATTAATCAGATATGAAATTATAAATATACAATTTTTTTTAAAAAAGTAACATCAGTATCTACACCTAACATTGTGTGATGTAATATTTATTATTGTTGGATTTTAAGTCTTTTTCTTATATGACAAATAAAGTTGGAAAGATTTTAAGTTGGTGTATATAAAAATATCAATAACATTTTTAACTGTGAATATCTATAGTAACATTAAACTCATATATAAATTGATTAATTTAAATTATAACTAAAAATATTGTAAATACTAATAACATTATTTTATTGAAATAAATATTGTCTCTTTATGAGATAGGCTTCCACATTTATATATACGTATTTTTACTTATCAAATAAAATTCTGCACAAATGTCAATGTCCATACATGCTAACAAATAAATGAAAGTCAAAAATTATTTTTTAACTTGAACTTTGACAAATCAATTAAGTTCTTTGACATTATTTTTCAAAAGCTGGATTTTATAATTTTTTTTCCAAAAACTAACATATATTTCTAGTAATTGATGGTGATTTTGGCCGTTGGAGCGTCTTAATTATCTGACCAAAATTTTATGCACGTGGTGCTGATAAAACCAATTATTTTCTAATTCAATAATATTTTTATTTAAATTTGCGTTGAAATGGTTCTATATTGGTTAAAATAAAAATTGAATTTAAATTTATATAATGATTATTTTTTCATTTTTTTTACAAGAGAGAAGGAGAAGAGATGATAAACACTTATAGAATCAATTTTCTATAAATATCAATAAAAGGTATTATTTGATATATATATATATATATATGTAAATAGAATCACAAATAATAGATTGAATCGAAATTAAAATTAAAATTGAACTTATATAATGATATACAATTTTACTTATCATCAATTAATTTTAAGATAAAATTTCAAAATTTTGAATCAAAGTGGTTCACCCATGATCTGATAAAATCAAGGCTATTATATACATAGTTTTTCCTTGGTGCAGTTTCTTAAAACAACACAACTAATAAAAATCAAGGTTTGTAACCATTTTTCAATTTTGATTTTAATTTTATGTAAATTTTTACACATCATCGAGTTACCACATAAAAATCTGTATACAACTTTTTATTTTATAATTTATTATAAAATTCAATTCAATTTATTAAAGAGACTCAACTACTCTAAAGTCTCTGGCTTAAAAAAATACAAACATGGACGGTAAATAAGAGTAAAGGATCAGTCAGAATCATTTTTCCATCGTCCGTCTTCTTGCATGCTGCGCAGCTTCCGGGAACTGAGCGGTTCTGCAATTAGTCCCGCTGTTTCTAGTGGACGATTGAATTAAAAATCCATGTCTTGACCTTGTCAAGTTTTTGCTTCCTTAGTTTTTCCAACTAAAGGTGACCACCACCGGTAAAGAAAAGATGCAGGATAATGGGAAGATTGTTAGCTGTTGTCTCTCCTGGAATTCTACCTTTTTCCATCTTTTGATTTCTGGATATATAAAGCATCTTGATCTACAACCATGCAGATTCACATTCTGTAATCAAATAAGTTTCTTTTCCAAATTAAATTAGGGTTTCATCCAAATCTTCTTGATTCCGTAAAGGATTTTCAAACCATTATTCAATTATACAATATTGTGTATTTTGTAAATAAATTTGAAAATGGTTAATACCTTCTAGTTGTACCTATAAAAACTTGATTCGTAGGTACGTGCTTAATCTAATAGTTGAGTATATATCAAGATTGATTCTTGTCATCTTTTCTCCTTCTCTCTTAAACATCTTTACATTTTTCATCAATTTTAAATTAGAACATCAAAATTACCAAACTACCTCTTTTAAGTAGAGAGTAAAAATTTGAAAGAATGATTTAAGTGCGGATGCCTGTAAAATTGGTTTTGTTATAAGTAACGTTAGAAGATTAAGACCTATTTGGAAATAGAATCTATTTGTTAAGATGAATTTCAATTTCTTTTGCCGTGTTAGAGTAACACGTATTTTCTTGCAAACAAACATAATAGTGTCTTCTACAGAAAGGTTTTTTTGAAGCTTATTATTGTAACATGCAGAGATAAAAGGAGATTATTTTGAAATTCGATCTTAATATATTAAACTTAATATATAAAGAGTTTTTTTACTTATAATCAATTAATTTTGTGATAAAATTTTAACATAGTATCAGAACTAATTCACGTACACTACCATAGACACTTGTAACTAAACATAAAAAATTAAACATAAGCTCCAAGATTGTTAGAATAATTTTATATTGATAAATATAGAAAATAAATTAAATTTAATATATAAAAAATCTTTTACTTATAGTCAATTGATTTTGAAATAAAATTTCTACCGATTCTACCTAGTAAAGAATTTTTTCAGTTCCCACTTGGAACTCCTGCTTCATCTAATACAGTAAATGACTATTTCATTAACGTAATTGTTATTGGCATACTCCAAAATTTTTCAAATCTTTTGAATATATACATAGAAATCAAAATTGATAAGTTAGAATTGTAAATTAACAAACGTATCTAACATATTCAAAACTCAACTGTTACAGTTCCTTCCTAAAACTCTTACTTCTCAACTCTTATAAAATTCGGAAACTATTAAACAAATGCAACCGTAAATTGACCTGAGACTCCTCAATCATCACATGGGCAAAATGTAAAGAATGATCTGATCTCTCAAGCCGGTGACTTGTTCAGCCCTTGCAGCGATTCGTTGTGTACACGTTATATGGTTGTCTGAGATTGGAATATCAAAATATATTCTGATCGATTCATCATATCAATTAAATTACTGCAATCGATCCATCTGTGTCTGCGTGATCAAAGATATGATTCCACGAGATATATATATATATACACACCCAAGATGGAAAATGTAATGTAAGAAGATTTCATATCTGATCTATTCAATAAGAGTGGGCTAACTAAGGCTAGTTGGTAACTATTTTTTAGTTTCAGTTTTAATTTTATATATATTATTATTATTATATAAATCACCATACGTAATATTTAAAATTAAAATACCTTCTTACCAAATGAACTCCTTTTTTTTTTTCTCTGTGGTTAGGTTCATTACAGGGGCGCATGCAGTCAATGGAACAGGTTGATGCATACATGTTCTTTTCTTCTGACGACATGTCATGGGGAAAAAATCTGAGATCATGGAGAGGTGTCCACTGGGAGAGATCCAATTCAAGGAGGACACTGCTTGGAAAAGCTTCCTTGTGGATTCTTCTTTCTTGATTATTTTAATTAATCCTTTTTTGTTATCTTACTCACGACTCGATGGGTATCAAGATGTGACTGCTTGCTTATGTCAGACATGGAATCGTCGACCTTCACTTTTGCCGCCAATCTTCAACGGTATTGGAACGTGTTTATTGCAGAGGTTAGATGAAATTTATATTTTTAAGAAATTATATAATTTATAATATAAATATTTTAATATAAAATATTAAAATTATTTGATAAATGATATTATAAAATATTGTAGTGTATAGTACAAAATATGATTATACAGTGATTAACACATCTTAAATGTCCACGCAAACGAAACCTTGATATTTCTCTTTTTTTAATATAGTGTACATGGAAAGAACTCTTCTTAGATAAAAAAGTTAAACAAAGTTGAAGTTAAAATTAATAAGATAAATAAAATTAAAATTATATAATAATTTATGTGATATAAATTTATAGATTGAAATTTGTATAATAATAATAATACATACAAATTTACATAGAATTGAAGTTTAAGTTCAATAAATAGTTTTCAAATGTAACCATCATCATTATCGTTAATTGATGTTTAATGGATATATTTTCATTATTTGATCACATGTCATTTAAAAGAGAAAAAATCTCCAAACACATTTAGATAAATCAAACTTTGATTTAACAACAAATACAGAATTAAAAAATTGTCTCTAAAGATCTTCTAATATTATGCAATATGAACTATTAAGTCTGAGAAAGAAAGAGGCGATGCAGAAATGATTAATATCTTCATAAAAATAATACAATTAAAATTACTTTCCATTATATATAATTTTTTCGTTTTCCACGCATTTTTCATAAGATGTGATTTGCATTTTTTAATTATCTTTAATTCTATATAAATACCTATTTATCATTAGCATATAAGTTTTAATACGTAACTTTCTATATCAAAAAATGTGTTCATTCACCTTCTTTTATTATCTTTGAAGCAGGAAAAAATAGTTTTTTCTAAAGTGATTCTGAGTAAATATTTTTTTAGGTTAAAATAAATAAATATATATATATATTATGAGTTTAATGGTTCTGTAGGTGCCTACAGAAGTAAGTTCTGTAGGTACCCGTTGGATGAAAAATTAACGGTTGTTTGATGAAGAGAGAGAGTGTTCATAAAAAAATCCCTCGCGTAGAAAAAAATCCTCCCGCCGAAATCACCAGCGTAAAAGCAGTCCATTTATTTTAACAAAAAAAACAACGATTCATTTTTTTAAATAATTCAATTTTACTTAAAAAATATTTTGATTAAATATTTAAAAACACTACCTTTT
>JAMKPZ010006118.1:0-13165 GCA_024699675.1 Amphibolis antarctica | reverse complement strand
AAGGAAACTGACATCCTAGGGTTGAATGACCCTCCATGCGTAGACGGTAGGTTCTGCGAGATTTCACGCTTTCGTGAATTATCTATTGTAGGTCGGACGATAGAATCGGGCTTGCACCCTCGGTCACTTGACCAAGGGATGCCATATTGCTAGTCGGTTGGTTGCGCGGCAGCCACCTTGTGGGTGCCAGTGACCGGGTAACAAGGTGGAAAGTGTTCGTGTGTCGTGCCCGAAGGTTGGGCCGTATCTCCTCACGTCTTATATCTTGAACGGTTGATCATGCGGCAACCACCTTGTGGGAGCTGGCCACCGGGATGTGATGTGAAGGCTTCACGTGTTTCTTTTCTAAAAGTTGTTGTGAATAGTCACATCATGCTTTTTGTGACGAAGGCCTCGCGTGCTTTTGTACTTTTCTGTCTCTTTCGGTTTCCGTGCAACTTTCTCGGTTACCGTGCCTTGACCAGCCTACAATGAAAACATCTATCGCCTCATAGAATTACCTAAACAGGTAGATGTTGGACCCTCGACTCTACATCCGACTAGCTACCCTAGCAACCGGCAAACTACCGACCAATGTGGAGAACCGGCCCCAGTCGATGAACCAAATGATGCAGACTCCAGGGGCCTAGACAACGGGCTGGAAAACTCATAGCAAGAAAACCGCCCTTGATATTCAAACATACAAACCTTCTTGGAAACCGGAGAGTTCCCATCAGAGGCTACCACCCAAGACAGACGTACGTTGTCGAGACTGGCATCAGTGACGGATAGCTCTACAAAAGATCTCACAACCAGACTCTTCTCCGGTGCATAACCTCGCCCGAGGCACGTACGGTTATGCAGGAAATCCATAAAGGCGTCTATGGATCCCGCATGAACGGGATCCTCCTCGCGAAAAAGATCAAGCTCCAAGGCTACTAATGGAGCACAATGGAGGCGGTTGCACCACGTACGTCCATCACTGTCACCAGTGCCAGGTACATGGGAACCTCATCCATGAGCCCCCCAAGGAATTATACAACATGGCTTCCCCTTGGCCATTCTCCATGTGGGCCTTGGATGTGGTAGGCGAGATTAAGCCGACGACCATCAACGGACACCGATATATACTGGTGGCCATCGATTACTTTACCAGGTGGGTGGAGGTAGTATCCTACAAGACAGTCATGGTAGCCGCCACCCAAAAGTTCTTGCGCAACAACATCATCACGCGATACGGCATACCCTTCGAGGTGGTGATCGACAACGGCACCAACTTTACAACCAAACAGGTCACGAGCTATCTCGAGTGGTGCCATATCCGTCACCTAAGGGCGTCCCCCTACAGGCCACAAATGAATAGAGCGGTTGAAGCAGCTAATAAGACACTGGTCTGAATTCTCAAGAAGATGGTCTGGACACACAAAGATTGGCACGACCACCTCCTGTATGCGCTCTAGGCCTACCGGACATCCCTATGGACCACCATCGGAGCAACACCATACTCGCTGGTATACGGGTCCGAAGCAGTGTTCCCAGTAGAGTTAGAACTCCCGTCCCTTCACATCATCAAAGAAGCAGCAGACTCCAACGACCAGTGGTCAGAATCATGCCTGTTGCAGCTCAACCTCCTAGATGAGAGAAGGTAGAGAGCCTTGCACCATGCCCAGACTTATCAGCAAAAGATGGCAAGGGCTTACAACAAGAAGGTTCGTCCCCGACTCCTTATGTTTGGTGATCTAGTCCTTCACTCCATCTTCCCAACAGTTTCAACAGGGAAATTGTCCCCAAACTGGCGTGGCCCATACGTCATCACCAAGATCCTCAGCGAGGGAGCCGCTTACCTTTTTGATGAAGCCACCCAACAAGAGTTCGGCCCAGTCAATTTGTCACAGCTGAAGAAGTTCTACCCATAGAAGATGAATTCGACTGGGGATCTACGCGGCTGCCGCCTTCAAATGGGCCGGCAGCCAGCTTCCTGGACTGGCTCCCCAAGACCAAGAAAAGATGAGTTCGACTGGGGATCTACGCTGCTACCACCTTCAGATGGGCTGGCAGTCGGCCTCCCGGACCGGCTCCCCAAGACCAAGAAAAGACGAATTTGACCAGGGATCTACGCGGCTACCGCCTTTAGATGGGCCAGTGACTGACGTCTTCGTCCGACTCTCTACCGACCGATCGAGAGATCCGGTTCGGACAGGTACACTCCTTTCCTCGGTGAATTCCCTCTTATGACTCACATGTCACATGATGCACACATGACGCACACGTGATAAGCAAGTCCCACTGTTTAGTCATCTAGACTCGTCCATATTGGAAAGGAAGAGGGCTGGAAAAACTAGCCAAAATGGCACCCCACACGTTCGTGTATGTTCTAGATCATAGCCCGTCAGCCATAGCCTGTTGCCCAATACTTACACACTCCACAGTCCAATCGGCCCACCATCGGCTGCCACCTCTGACATACCCAACAGCCGCATCCATAGTCGTTGGTGAGAATAGTTTGTAGCAGCAGGCGGCACATTCAACTCAAGCAGTGCTATTCGGACCTCTAGGACGAACTACCGACCCCAGGAGTGACACCAACTACATCCAGATTTCTACATCGAAACCCCGAGTGCCCATCTTGTTTAACTCCAATGGCACAAAGATGGAACAGGGTGAGTAATCCAGGTTTGTCCTTATCCCCATGGTCTTTGCTGATTCTAAGTGGTTATGAGATACTAACGGGAGATCACTTCTCCCCTCGAATGAGTATCCAACCTCCCATTTTTTTACCTAGCCCGAGTACCACCCGATAATGAGGGAGATCCCAACCTTCGGCTCCGTCTAGGTAAGGTATTCCCCCTTGGTACACCAGCCGCGACAACGTCGGGTTATTTTACTTGCCAACAGCACGTGGGGAAGCCTAGTAGCATTCTTTTATTTAGTTTTCTTATCTTCTATTTTGTAATAGAAAAGAACAAAAAAAAAAGAGAAGAAGAAAAGTTAGTGGCTAGAATCCTTCTTCAATAAAAAAGAAGAGAGAAAAGAAAAAAAAGAAAAAAGAACAAAAACAAAACAAAAAGAGAAAGAAAAAAAAAACAAGAGAAAATGGAAAAGAAAAAAAGAAAAAGAAAAGGAAAAGTTACTTGTTGCTAAATCCTGAAAGCATATGGACTCCTGTGTAAGGGAAGGGTAGGTCCTAGGATTCCGCCATCTGTTGGTAGTCCAATACCCAGCTTGTCGCGATTGACCAAGTATCCCCTTCTTTCAGGGCTTGGCAACCCATCGAAGTCCACCAACACAACCGGGTGCCGGAACCCATTTTCCAACACCCACTTCTCCCTTTTTTTTTTCTCTTGTCCAAGGGCTTGACATCCCAGCTAAGTTGTCAACATTGGGCTTGGCATCCCGCTGAAAGTCGCTTCCACCCCTAGGTTCTGATGCCCACGTTTCCGGAACCTGCATAGCTCTATCTGTTATCTCTACAACCCCAGAGCGAACTTGTGACGAAAAATCAGCCGGCCACCGCCACCGATGCCCAGGTATGGTCGACTCCCCTAACACTAATCAGTCCTCATAGGAAAGAACAAGGCCCCCATGCCTCACCAAATTCAGACAACTTGGCACCACGACAAGGATCAGCACCAAACGAAACGTTACGTAGGACAAAGAAGAGCCGCTAGCAATCCGATGAGAAAACATGGTTGCCGGCTCCCCGAAAACCAAACTTAGACGTATGGATCGGGTGGCTAACCTGCCTGTCGCCGGCAAACCGGTGAGAAAACCTGGTTGCCAGCTCCCCAAAAACCATACTTAGACATATGGATCGGTAGGCTAACCGACCCGCCGCCGGCAAACAGGTAAGAAAACCCAGTTGCCGGTTCTTCAAAAACCATACTTAGACGTATGGATTGGGTGGCTAATCGACCCGTCGCTGGCAAACTAGTAAGTAGACCCGGTCTCCAGCTCCCCAAAAACCATACTTAGACGTATGGATCAGGTGGCTAACCGGCCCGCCACCGGCAAACTAGTAAGAAAACCCAGTTGCCGGCTCTTCGAAAAAAACAATTAGACGTTTGGATCGGGTGGCTAACCGGCTCGCCGCTGGCAAACCGGCAAGAAAACCCGGTTGCCGGCTCCTCGAAAACCATACTTAGACGTACAGATTGGGTCACAACCGGCCTGCCTCCGATAAACCGGTAAGAAAACCCGGTTGCCGGTTCACCGAAAACCATACTTAGACGTTTGGATCTGGTGGCTAACCGGCCCACCGTCGGCAAATCGGTGACAAAACCCGGTTGCCGGCTACCCAAAAAACATACTCAGACGTATGGATCGGGTGGCTAACCAGCCCGGTACCGGTAAAGCGGTAAGAAAACCCGATCTCTGGCTCCCCGAAAACAATACTTAGACGTATGGATCGAGTGGCTAGCCGGAACGCCGCCGGCAATCCAGTAAGAAAACCTGGTTGCTGACTCCCCGAAAACCATACTTAGACATATGGATCAGGTGGCTAACCGACCGATGCCGGCAAACCGGTAAGAAAACCTGGTTGCCGGCTGCCCGAAAACAATACTTAGACGTATGGATTGGGTGGCAAACCGGCCCGCCGCAAGCAAACCGGTAAGAAAACCCGGTTGCTGGCTCCCCAAAAACCATATTTAGACGTATGGATTGGGTGGCTAACTGGCTCGCCGCCGGAAATTCGGTGACAAAACCCGGTTGCCGGCTCTCCGAAAACCATACTTAGACGTATGGATAGGGTGGCTATCCAGCCTGCCGTAGGCAAATGAGTAAGAAAACCCGGTCTCCGGCTCCTCGAAAACCATAGCTAGACATATTGATCGGGTGGCTAGCCAGCCTGCCACCAGCAAACTGATGAGAAAACCCGGTTGCCGGCTCGCCAAAAACCATACTTAGTCGTATGGATCGGGTGCCTAACTGGCCACCTCCAGCAAACCGGTAAGAAAACCCAGTTACCGGCTCCCCGAAAACCATACTTAGACCTATGGATAGTGTGGCTAACCGGCCTACCACTGGCAAATGGGTAAGAAAACCCGGTCTCCGGCTACCCGAAAACCATACCTAGACGTATGGATCGGGTGGCTAACCGGCCCACCATCGGCAAACCAGTAAGAAAACCCAGTTGCCGTTTCACCGAAAACCATACCTAGATGTATGGATCGAGTGGCTAACCGGCCTGCCACCAGCAAACCGATGAGGAAACCGGATTGTCGGCTACCCGAAAAACATACTGAGACATATGGATTGGGCGGCTAACCGGCCTGCTGCCGGCAAACCGGTAATAAAACCCAGTTGCTGGCTCATCGAAAACCATACCTACACGTACGGATCGGGTGGCTTATCGACCCACCGCCGGCAAACCGGTAAGAAAACCCGATTGCCGGCTGCCGGAAAACCATACTTAGACGTATAGATCGGGTGGCAAACTGGCCCGCCGCAGGCAAACCAGTAAGAAAACCCAGTTGCTGGCTCCCCAAAAACCATACTTAGACTTATGGATCGGGTGGCTAACCGGCCCACCGCCGGCAAACCGGTGACAAAACCCGATTGTCGGCTCCCCAAAAACCATACTTAGACGTATGGATCGGGTGGCTAACTAGCCCCTCGCTAGAAAACCGGTAAGAAAACCCCGTAGCCGCCTCCCCGAAAACTATACTTAGACGTATGGATCGTGTGGCTTACTAGCCTGCCGCCGGCAAACCGATGAGCAAACCGGTTGTCGGCTCCCCGAAAACCATACTTAGACCTATGGATCGGGTGGCTAACCGGTCTGCCGCCGGTAAACGGGTGAGAAAACCCGATTGCCGGCACCCCGAAAACCATACTTAGATGTATGGATCGGGAGGCTAGCTGGCCCATCGCCAGCATATATGTAAGAAAACCCAGTTGCCGGTTCTCTAAAAACCAAACTTAGACGTATGGATCGGGTGGCTAAGAGACCCGTCGCCGGCAAACCGGTAAGTAAACCCAGTCTCCGGTTCCCTGAAAACCATACTTAGACATATGGATCTGGTGGCTAACCGGCCCGCCACTGGCAAACTGGTAAGAAAACCCAGTTGCCGGCTCTCCGAAAGCCACACTTAGACGTATGGATCGAGTGGCTAACCGGCCCCACACCGGCAAACCGATGAGAAAACCCGGTTGCCGGCTCCCCGAAAACCATACTTAGACATATGGATCGGGTGGCAAACTCGCCCACCGCCAGAAAACCGGTAAGGAAACCCCGTTGCCGGCTCCCCGAAAACCATACGTAGACGTATGGATCGGGAGGCTAACCGGCTTACCCCCGGCAAACCGGTGAGAAAACCCGGTTGCCGTCTCTCCGAAAACCACATTTAGACGTATGGATCGGGTGGCTAACCGGCCCCACACTGGCAAACTGATAAGAAAACCCTGTTGCCGGTTCCCCGAAAGCCATACTTAGACGTATGGGTCGGTTGGCTTATCGGGCCCACACCGGCAAACCGGTAAGAAAACCTGGTTGCCGGCTCCCCGAATACCACACTTAAACGTATAGATCAGGTTGCTAACCGGCCCAATGCCAGTAAATCGGTAAGAAAACCCAGTTGCCGGTTCATCGAAAGCCATACTTATAAGTATCGATAGGGTGGCTAACTGGCCTGCCGCCAGCAAACCGGTAAGAAAACCCGGTTGCTGGCTCCCCAAAAACCATACTTAGACGTATGGATTGGGTGGCTAACTGGCCCGCCGCCAGAAAACCGGTGACAAAACCCAGTTGCCGGCTCCCCAAAAACCATACTTAAACGTATGGATAGGGTGGCTATCCGGCCTGCCGCCGGCAAATGAGTAAGGAAACCCGGTCTCCGGCTCCTTGAAAACCATAGCTAGACATATTGATCGGGTGGCTAGCTGGCCTGCCGCTGGCAAACTGATGAGAAAACCCGGTTGCCGGCTCACCGAAAACCATACTTAGTCGTATGGATCGGGTGCCTAACTAGCAACCTCCAGCAAACCGGTAAGAAAACCCAGTTACCGGCTCCCCGAAAACCATACTTAGACGTATGGATAGTGTGGCTAACCGACCTGCCACTGGCAAATGGGTAAGAAAACCCGGTCTCCGGCTACCCGAAAACCATACCTAGACGTACGGATCGGGTGGCTAATCGGCCCGCCACCTGCAAACCGATGAGAAAACCCGGTTGCCGGCTCCCTGAAAACCATACTTACACGTATGGATCGGGGGCTAACTGGCCCACCGCTAGAAAACCAGTAAGAAAACCCCGAAGCCGCCTCCCCTAAAACCATACTTAGACGTATGGATCGGGTGGCTAACCGGCCTGCCGCTGGTAAACCGGTGAGAAAACCCGGTTGCCGGCACCCGGAAAACCATACTTAGACGTATGGATCGGGAGGCTAACTGTCCCACCGCCGGCATATCAGTAAGAAAACCCGATTGCCGGTTCTTTAAAAACCAAATTTAGATGTATGGATCGAGTGGCTAACAGACCCGTCGCCGGTAAACCGGTAAGTAAACTTGGTCTCCGGTTCCCCAAAAACCATACTTAGACATATGGATCTGGTGCTTAACTGGCCCGCCACCGGCAAACTGGTAAGAAAACCCGGTTGCCGGCTCTCCGAAAACCACACTTAGACGTATGGATCGGGTTGCTAACCGGCCCCACACCGGCAAACCGATAAGAAAACCCAGTTGCCGGCTCCCCGAAAACCATACTTAGAAATATGGATCGGGTGGCTAATTGGCCCGCCACCGGCAAACCGGTAAGAAAACCTAGTTGCTGGCTCCCCAAAAACCATACTTAGACGTATGGATCGGGTGGCTAACCGGCCTGTCGTCGGTAAACCGGTGAGAAAACCCGGTTGTTGGCACCCTGAAAACCATACTTAGACGTATGGATCGGGAGGCTAGCTGGCCCATCGCCGTCATATATGTAAGAAAACCAGGTTGCCAGTTCTTTAAAAACCAAACTTAGACGTATGGATCGGGTGGCTAACAGACCCGTCGCCGGCAAACCGGTAAGTAAACCTGGTCTCCGGTTCCCCGAAAACCATACTTAGACATATGGATCTGGTGGCTAACCGGCCCGCCACCGGCAAACTGGTAAGAAAACCCGGTTGCCGGCTCTCCGAAAACCACACTTAGACGTATGGATCGGGTGGCTAACCGGCCCCACACCGGCAAACCGATGAGAAAACCCGGTTGTCGGCTCCCCGAAAACCATACTTAGACATATGGATCGGGTGGCTAACTCGCCCACCGCCAGAAAACCGGTAAGGAAACCCCGTTGCCGGCTCCCCGAAAACCATACTTAGACGTATGGATCGGGAGGCTAATCAGCCCGCCACCTGCACACCGATTAGAAAACCCGGTTGCCGGCTCCCCGAAAACCATACTTAGACGTATGGATCGGGTGGCTAACTGGCCCACCGCTAGAAAACAAGTAAGAAAACCCCATTGCCGGCTCCCCGAAAACCATACTTAGACGTATGGATCAGGTGGCTAACTGGCCCGCGCCAGCAATCCAGTGACAAAACCCGGTTGCCGGCTCCCCGAAAACCATACTCAGATGTATGGATAGGGTCGCTAACCGACCTGCCACCGGCAAATGGGTAAGAAAACCCGGTCTCCGGCTCCCCGAAAATAATACCTAGACGTATGGATCGAGTGGCTAATCGGCCCAACACCGACAAACCGATGAGAAAACTCGGTTGCCTGCTCCCCGAAAACCAAACATAGACGTATGGATCGGGTGACTAACTGGCCCACTGCCAGAAAACCGGTAAGAAAACCCCATTGCCGGTTCCCCGAAAACCATTCTTAGACGTATGGATTGGGTGGCTAACCGGCGTGCCACCGGCAAACCGGTGAGAAAACCGATTGCCGGCTCCCCGAAAACCATACTTAAACGTAAGGATCGGGTGGCTAACCGGCTTGCTTCCGGTAAACCGGTGGGAAAACACGGTTGCCAGCACCCGGTAAACCATACTTAGACGTACGGATCGGGAAGCTAACTGGCCCACAGCCCGCAAATCGGTAAGAAAACCCGGTTGCCGGTTCTTCAAAAACCATACTTAGACGTATGGATCGGGTGGCTAACCGACTCATCGCCGGCAAACCAGTAAGTAAAGTCGGTCTCCGGTTTCACGAAAACGATACTTACACATATGAATCAGGTGGCTAACCGGCCTGCCACCAGCAAACTTGAAAGAAAACCCCGTTGCTGGCTCTCCGAAAACCACACTTAGACGTATGTATCGGGTGGCTAACCGGCCCCACACCGGCAAACCGATAAGAAAACCCAGTTGCCGGCTCCCCGAAAACCATACCTAGACGTATGGATCGGGTGGCTAATCAGCCCACCTCCGGCAAACCGGTAAGAAAACCCGGTTGCTGGCTCCCCAAAAACCATACATAGACGTATCGATCGAGTGGCTAACCGGCCCGCTGCTGGCAATCCGGTGACAAAACCCGGATGCCGGATCCCCGAAAACCATACTCAGACGTATGGATAGGGTGGCTAACCGGCCTGCCGCCGGCAAATGGGTAAGAAAACCCGGTCTTTGGCTCCCCGAAAGCCATACCTAGATGTATGAATTAGGTGGCTAACCGGACCGATGCCGGCAAACCGATGAGAAAACTCGGTTGCCTGCTCCCCGAAAACCAAACTTAGACGTATGGTTCGGGTGGCTAACTGGCCCACCGCCAGCAAACCGGTAAGAAAACACCGTTGCCGTTCCCTAAAAACCATACATATACGTATGGATCGGGTGGCTAACCGACCTGCCACTGTAAAACCGGTGAGAAAACTCAGTTGCTTGCTCCCCGAAAACCATACTTAGACGTATGGATTGGGTGGTTAACCGGCCTACCGCTGGCAAACCGGTGAGAAAACCTAGTTTCCGGCACCCCGAAAACCATACTTAGACGTATGGATCGGGAGGCTAACTAGCCCACAGCCGGCAAATCGGTAAGAAAAACCGGTTGCTGGTTCTTCCAAAACCATATTTAGACGTATGGATCGGGGGGCTAACCGGCCCCACAACGGCAAACCGATAAGAAAACCCAGTTCCGGCTCCCCGAAAACCATACTTAGACGTATGGATCAAGTGGCTTATCGGCCCGCCACTAGCAAATCGGTAAGAAAACCCAGTTGCTGCCAACCCAAAAACCATACTTAGACGTATGGATCAGGTGGCTAACCAGCCCGCCACAGGCAAACCGGAAAGAAAACCCGGTTGCCGGCTCCCCGAATACCACACCTAAACGTATAGATCGGGTGGCTAACCAGCCCGCCGTGGGAAAATTGGTAAGGAAAACCGGTTGCCGGTTCATCGAAAAACATACTTATAACTATGGATAGGGTGGCTACCCGGCCTACCGCCAGCAAACGATAAGAAGACCTGGTTGCTGGCTCCCCAAAAACCATACTTAGACGTATGGATTGGGTGGCTAACTGGCCCGCCGCTGGAAAACCGGTGACAAAAACTAGTTGCCGGCTCCACGAAGACCAGACTTAGACGTATGGATAGGGTGGCTATCCGGCCTACCGCCGGCAAATGAGTAAGAAAACCCGGTCTACGGCTACCCGAAAACAATACCAAGACGTAATGATCGGGTGGCTAGCCGGCCCTACGCCGGTAAATCGGTAAAAAACCCGGTTGCCGGTTCATCGAAAACCATACTTATAAGTATGGATAGGGTGGCTGACCGGCCTGCCGCCGGCAAACCGGTAAGAAAACCCGGTTGCTGGCTCCCCAAAAACCATACTTAGACGTATGGATTGGGTGGCTAACTGGCCCGCCGCCGGAAAACCGGTGACGAAACTCGGTTGCCGGCTCTCCGAAAACCATACTTAGACGAATGGATAGGGTGGCTATCCGGCCTGCCGCCAGCAAATGAGTAAGAAAACCCGGTCTCCGGCTCCCCAAAAACCATACCTAGACGTATGGATCGGGTGGCTAACTTGCCCGCTGCCGGCAAACCGATGGGAAAACCTGGTTGCCCGCTCCCCGAAAGCCATACTTAGTCGTATGGATCAGGAGCCTAACTAGCCACCGCCAGCAAACCGGTAAGAAAACCCCGTTACCGGCTCCCCGAAGACCATACTTAGATGTGTGGATCGAGTGGCTAACTGGCCCACCGCTAGAAAACCAGTAAGGAAACCCCGTTGCCGGCTCACTGAAAACCATATGTACACGTATGGATTGGGAGGCTAACCGTCCTGCCACTTGCAAACCGGTGAGAAAACCCTGTCGCCGGCTCTCCGAAAACCACATTTAGACGTATGGATCGGGTGGCTAACCGGCCCCTCACTGGCAAACCGATAAGAAAACCCAGTTGCCGGCTCCTTGAAAACCATACTTAGACGTATGGATCGGGTGGCTTACCGGCCCCACTCCGGCAAACCGGTAAGAAAACCTGGTTGCCGGCTCCCCGAAAACCATACTTAGACGTATGGATCGGGTGGCAAACTGGCCCACCGCTAGAAAACCGGTACGAAAACCCTGTTTCCGCCTCCCCGAAAACCATACTTAGACATATGGATCGTGTGGCTAACTAGCCTGCCACTGGCAAACCAGTGAGAAAAACGCTTGCCGACTACCCGAAAACCATACTTAGACGTATGGATCGGGTGGCTAACCGGCCTGCCGCCGGAAAACAGGTGAGAAAACCCGGTTGTCGGCACCCCGAAAACCATACTTAGACGTATGGATCGGGAGGCTAACTGGCCCACCGCCGGCGTATCAGAAAGAAAACCCAGTTGCCAGTTCTTTAAAAACCAAACTTAGACGTATGAATCGGGTGGCTAACGGACCCATCGCCGGCAAATCGGTAAGTAAACCCGGTCCCTGGTTCCCCGAAAACCATACTTAGACATTTGGATCTGGTGGCTAACCGGCCCGCCATCGGCAAACTGGTAAGAAAACCCGGTTGCCGGCTCTCTAAAAACCACACTTAGACGTACGTATCGGGTGGCTAACCGGCCCCACACCGGCAAACCGATAAGAAAACGTAGTTGCCGGCTCCCCGAAAACCATACTTAGACGTATGGATCGAGTTGCTAACTGGCCCGCAGTCGGCAATCCGGTGACAAAACCCGGTTGTCGGCTCCCCGATAACCATACTTAGACGTATGGATAAGGTGGCTAACCGGCCTGCCGCCGGCAAATGGGTAAGAAAACCCGGTCTCCGGCTCCCTGAAAATAATACCTAGACGTATGGTTCAAGTTGCTAACCCGCCCGACGCCGGCAAGCCGGTGAGAAAACTCGGTTGCCTGCTCCCCGAAAACCAAACTTAGACGTATGGATCGGGTGGCTAACTGGCCCACCGCCAAAAAATTGGTAAGAAAACCCCATTGCCGGCTCCCTGAAAACCATACTTAGACGCATGGATCGGGAGGCTAATCAGCCCACCACTGGCAAACAGGTAAGAAAACCCGGTTGCTGGCTCCCCGAAAACCATACTTAGACGTATGGATCGGGTGGCCAATCGGCCGACCATCGGCAAACCGGTAAGAAAACCCGGTTGCTGGCTCACCAAAAACCATACTTGGACGTATGGATCGAGTGGCTAACCGGCCCGTTGCTGGCAATTCGGTGACAAAACCCAGTTGCTGGCTCTCCGAAAACCACACTTAGACGTATGTAGCGGGTGGCTAACCGACCCCACACTGGCAAACCGATAAGAAAACCCAGTTGCCAGCTCCCTGAAAACCATACTTAGACGTATGGATCGGGTGGCTAATCAGCCCACCACTAGCAAACAGGTAAGAAAACCCGGTTGCTGGCTCCCCGAAAACCATACTTAGACGTATGGATCGGGTGGCCAATCGGCTGACCATCGGCAAACCGGTAAGAAAACCCGGTTGCTGGCTCACCAAAAACCATACTTGGACGTATGGATCGAGTGGCTAACCGGCCCGTTGCTGGCAATTCGGTGACAAAACCCAGTTGCTGGCTCTCCGAAAACCACACTTAGACGTATGTAGCGGGTGGCTAACCGACCCCACACTGGCAAACCGATAAGAAAACCCAGTTGCCAGCTCCCTGAAAACCATACTTAGACGTATGGATCGGGTGGCTAATCAGCCCACCACTAGCAAACAGGTAAGAAAACCCGGTTGCTGGCTCCCCGAAAACCATACTTAGACGTATGGATCGGGTGGCCAATCGGCTGACCATCGGCAAACCGGTAAG
>JAMKPZ010006117.1:0-10429 GCA_024699675.1 Amphibolis antarctica | reverse complement strand
TAATTTGAGTAAGCCTGACATCACTCATGACGTCAATCTTGCTTGTTGAACATATCATTGCTGCCAAATTTATGACGCCATAACATCCATTACTCATCGAAACCCGTGTGTGCAGTCTGATTCAAGAGTAGATGTACAATGCCTGAGAAAAGAACCTGCAGGAAATGACAGTAGATGTATCAAAACACGTAAAGAAATTATTGAAAAAGAAAAAGAAAATTACTTGTCGTAAGATACAAAATTTGACACAGCAGTACCACAGAATTTTCAGGTGATAAGTTTATTTGTGTCCCTCTTCTTCTTTCGCTGCCAACCATCGGAAGAGCCGAAGCACCAACCGCCATGGAACGCAGCAATTAATTGACCTTCTTCCTAGCTTGTCATGGGGATCTTAATTAATTAACTGATTAATTTGGAGGTTGGTAAAATCATTTGGGCTTCAGGAACAGCTGCGCGTTCGGTTGTCAAGGAAATTCGACGGATCACACCTGACTTCAATTCGGTTGGTAAAAATCATTAAGAAGACAAATAGAACCGAAAAATTTCTCTTCGCGTGTACCGGACGAACGAAGAGAGACGTTGGTGGACGATCAGGAGGGAGGTACGTACCTTTGATTAAGAAACGAACCGTGGGTGTGTTTACAACGTATTTGAACTTTAAATAATACAGTAAAGAATTAGAATTTAAGTTTTGATATCAAATGAAATTAAACTTTACATCAATTATAAGATAAAAATTTTAAAAATTTATAAAAAAATTTATATTTTAATATTTTAAATATAATTTCATATTTTCTTTATAACCACAAGTTTAACAATGATTAATGAAGGTTGAGTAAAATGCACGCAATCAAGAAAATATATTATGATGAAATTTTTGTCAATAGTAAGAATTTTCTTGACTTAATAACTAAAAAATAACAGAAAAAAGTTATACTTGTAGTGATAGAAAAAAACTAAAATTTTTCAAGACACATAAACACCCTACAAATTTTTTTTTTTTTCTCTTCAAAATTTTACTTTTCCAAGATTTCCTACGTAAGGTTCATTTATTTTTGTTAAGTTAATTTCAAAAATTATGAAAAATTGAAATTAAAAGTGGTAAAATAAATACAATTAAATATTATGATAAATTATAAAATATATAAAAATTTATATTATAATAATAATATATACTTTTTTTTTGTACAATTACAACACTTTCCCGGATCAAAACAAAGTCATACATGTGTATGCTAATCGCACACACACGCTGGCTCCAGTTCACAGAACCACACTTGTCGTAATTGGATCCGGTCACCACATACATCTTTGGTGGGTGGTCGTATTGGCATCCACTTACCGTAAAGGTCGTCTTTTTGTGACCTTTTTGCACGAATGATTTGTCGATTATCGATATTGGTGGGGGTGTGACTTCGACAGCGCACGTTAGATCATGTATACCTACCACTTGTAATTAATCCAATGAAAGATTCTGCAATCTATATCGTTTTAATTTGATAATAATAGTATTAATTGATTATTTGTATTTGAAATTTGAGAATTAAAGATCGTGATTATCGTTATTTGTTACCAACTAAACCATTTTATTATCGTTATTTTCAAATTAAACTTCGTCCATCGTGACGTATGATGTATGAAATATGATACGTCCGCTGCTTGTTTTGCATCAGCAATATGGTGTTTGGTGGGCTGATCGAGTGGTCTGCTTCGTTCGGCTCTCACCAACCACATTTGCGTTCCTCGTGGTTGGTGAGACGGGGAATGGACCCGTTCGTCTCACGGCTTGCAGACGTCATGTGACATCACGGGAAAAAGAAACGCTGGCTGGGTGAGAATAAGGTCTCGTTTGTTAAAGAAATTTTTACTTTAATAATTATGAATAATTAGAATTAATTGTAATTTCGTAAATGATGTTAAAATTTTATAGTAAATTATAAAATAAAAGTTTATATACGTAAGAATTTGTATAGAACTTAAATTAAAATTAACAGTACGTTTGAGTTAGATAAGAAGTTATTTTCGGAAACAGAAATAAAATTATATAGTAATTTAGGTGATAAAAGTTTATATATTAGAATCTGTACGATAATAATGACGTTAGAAGTAATTTTAGGAGTTTAAAGAAATTGAAAACAAAAAAAACCTAACTAATTAATCAAATAAAATTCAAGTGCAATGTAATCAAATAAAACATACATTATTATTATTATTATTAAAATAATAAAATTAACATGCATGATGTCGTGCATGCAACAAAACTTGTAGTTATAATAATCTGATCAAGTCTTATTTTTTTTTTCTGCATGATGTAGAATTTGATCAATTTAATAAAATTTTCTTTATAATAAAATTGAAATACTACATCATATTGTTATTAATTGAGTGCATATATATATATATAGAGGGATGCATGAACTTAATTGCTTTGAATGACGTGAAATTTTGACTCAATTTTAATTCACAATGGATAAGAAAAACATATATAAGTTTAAATTTAATCCCTATTTAAACAATGTAAGATTATTTCAAACAAAAAATCACTGTTCAATTTGAACGATACGCTTGAGACAATGGCCATACAATTTTTGACTACTTCACTTGAATTAGTCTAAATATTATATTAAATTTGGTCTCAACTTAAACGATGTGAGATTACCTCTAAACAACCAGCAAAAAAGAGTTTGTTCAAAATTCAACAATGCACGTGAGGAATGACAATGCAATTACGTGGCTTGTACGACTAATTTAATTACTTAATCAGTCTAAATTTGGTTTCTATTAATTTTGAAAAAATGTGAGATTATTTCTAGAAACCAACGGAAATGAGTTAAGCATTCAAAGTTCATCCATGCATTCGAGACAATGATCATGATGGCGTTTGAAAATAAAGTTTATAAAAAATTTTACTATATGAAATATATATTTTAATATATTATGTAATAGAAGTAAAAAAATTTACTGTAATTTAATTGGTTTAAATTGAGCTTTATTAGGTCTAAATTTTCACAGTTTATTCAATTGGTCTAATTTTGATCTTTATCGGAATTATTTAAGATTTAAAATTTAAAATTTAACAACCTAACAATCAAGTAAAAATATTTAGCATTTAAAATTCAACAAACTAGCCACAGGGAATGATCATGTAACTTCTTGGCTCGGTTCAATTACTTTATTTAACCAAATTAAATTTATTTTAAGCCTAAATGATGTAAAATTATCAGTAACGACCAAATCGACAGAGTTAAAGTTGAACCATGTCACGTGAGATAATGGCCATGCGATTTCGTGGCTAATTCTAATGCTTTACTGAATCTGCTGCATTGACCGGTGAACTATTGACCAACCCACTCACGAACCTGCATCCACTTTTACTGTAATTAGCCATACGTGCACACACAAAATTTCCAGTCGATCAATGTTTTCTACTTAAATTTAAAATTTTGATGGGTTTATGATTTATATTTTAAAAAAAAATCGATACGTTTTTCGTATTTTTCTTTTTATAGTTATAATGAAAAATTGTATATTCATTATACAATTTGTTAAAACATATATTCTATATGATCAAAACTTTTATAAATTTTATTCTCAAATGAAACATAAAATTGCTCTACTCACGGTGCAATAGTAAAACAATAAAATTTCTTAAAATTGAGTACTAAAAATCCGATACGATAAAAGTACATATACCTTCTTGAAAAAGATCAAAGGTATCATATTATGGGTTATCAAATGTGAATTTGATCATCTAAACATTACCGCAGATTAACTGAAACTCTCATTGATTACGAACGCCAATGATTTCCTATTAGACGATATGCAAAATAGTGAGAGACCTAATAAAAATTAACCATCGCTGGAGATATTTAACTAGAGAAATTATAATCTACGTCATTTGGAGTAAGCATTCGATTCAAACGAATGCAATTTTTTACCGGAGCTCATCTGAAGTGGTTTCCTACTTGCAACAAAAAGGGCATTATTTTTCCATACTTTGCTGCTGCTGATGTTTTTATTACATGTGACGGTATGTTTTTAGAAAATTTTGGTTGATGGTGTTGTTGTTGTAATATTAAATAAAATAATATCGTAAAAATAACAAACTACTGATTACCATGTATGTGCGTAGGTGGTAGGTACGTATAACTTTAAATCCAAACAAATCCAACCATCAAAACTGCAACCAATGGTTGAGATTAACTCAACCGTTTGTCAGAAAGGTCGCCGAATTTTTTCCCCACCTGTTTGCAGGGTGGCGGAGTCAACAATTATAAATAAATAATCCAGCTATATAACGCGTTGAACAATCGCTCCGTGTGAAAACACTAATACCAAATATCGACATTTCAAAAGAAGGAAATAAATACAGGTTTAAATTAAAACAAAAATATACAACACGATTTGAACAGTTTTAACTTTTTCAAACATTATTATTTTAAGATAATTAACAGAAAAGAGGAAAAAAGAAAAAAGAAGAAGCTGAAAGACGAATGTGTAAGTCACGTGCGCGCGGTAGGTCCAGATCACGCGTCCATCTGACGGTCCTTGTTTCTCACCAACTACCCCTGATCCACACCACGGCCTTTTTCGTACCAACCACCACCCCTACCATTCCCAACCTCTCGAGACCATTAGGATTATCGTATTACGATGGCAATGAAACGAAACCATAACCCCATTGCACCGTAGTTTCCTTAATTAATTAATCTTTTAATCCCCAGCCTAAGCCCGGCCACACCATACAACTCTCCCTTCCTCTCTTTCTCTATATAAACTCACCCATCTCCTTCCGATCGACTCAGCAAATCCGATCCCATCGCTCGATTTCCCCCTAATTGCCAGCCGTCGTCCGCCGGTCCTCCTTCTCCTCCTCCTCGTCCTCCACCACATCGTAGATCGACGGACTTCGATCAATTTCATCTTGCAAGTATAATACGATGGAGTGCGAGCCGATGTCCAGTATCCAGAGCAACGGCGCCGTCAACGGCGACCTCTGCCTGAAGAAGGAGGACCACCTCAACTGGTGTGCGGCGGCTGAGACGATGAAAGGGAGCCACCTCGACGAGGTTAAGAGGATGGTGGAGGACTTCCATGAGCCCCTCGTCCGCCTGGAAGGTGCCACCCTCAAAATCGCCCACGTCGCCGCCGTCGCC
The DNA here is from genome assembly GCA_024699675.1 of Amphibolis antarctica. Classification (NCBI taxonomy): domain Eukaryota; kingdom Viridiplantae; phylum Streptophyta; class Magnoliopsida; order Alismatales; family Cymodoceaceae; genus Amphibolis; species Amphibolis antarctica. Next base: position 5,273 of record JAMKPZ010006117.1, on the reverse strand, counting down.
AGCTCCCCCGTCAGTGTGGAGCTTTCCGAGTCCGCCAGGGCAAGGGTGAAGGCCAGCAGCGACTGGGTCATGGACAGCATGAACAAAGGCACTGACAGCTACGGTGTCACCACCGGCTTCGGTGCGACGTCCCACCGGAGGACCAAGCAAGGTGGCGCCCTGCAGAGGGAGCTCATCAGGTACACACCAGCTACATGAGCTTATCACTCCTTTTTTTCTTCTTCTGGTATTCGCACGCACGTAACTACAATTGATACACCTTGTTAAGATAGTATTTGTTTTTTTTTTTTTTTAAGTAATTAAGATGAAATTTACATCTCTAAAAAAAAATTACATGATTTGTTATGTGAATTTTTGGTACGATGTTTCGATGTAAAATATTAAAATTATTGGTAAATATTATAGTACGTGTAGTTGAGGTGTCCATAATAATCATCAAATTCATCCACACACACATATGCATATAAAACTCTATACATATAGTTGTATATATATTCCAATCAAGAATTTTTTCAGTAATAAAATTAAAGGGTAATTACCCCACCTCGGTATTAATTATATTGTAAATAGATGTGTTAGTACGTAGTACGTACGTGGTAGACTTGTGTGCTGACTTATTTTAATTTTTTAAAATATCATAAAACTTAGAATATATATAAATTAGAAGTTCAAAGTCACAAAATATCTCAATCGCTTAAGAAATTTTTTTAAAATATTAAATTGATGAATGTTCTTTTTTATTATTATTGATACATGATACGTGTGAATTTGGTGTTGGATAGCTTTCTGGTATCCCACCTGCTTTTATTTGCAGAAATTAATTCTTTGGTAGGTAGGAATTTGTGTGTGTATAAACTTACACGCACAAACCTAACTATTTAAACTTACCACTTACCAAATCAATATGCAATTAATAGCTGGCAAAGACATTTAATAATACCCATACCTTATATTAATATTCAAATTCGATATTATTAACGTAATAATTATCATCATCGAAAAAGAACTTATCATTTGCTAGATTCATGGTTAGGGGTTAACTAAGAATTAGAGATAGAAAATACATATATAATCTCAATCCATGGGTTTGGCTGAAATTAATTTGTTTAAGATGTAAAATTAGGTGAGATAAGGTTTATTTTTTTCAATACTATTATATAAATTTTTAATATTAATATTAAAATTATTTAATAAATATTATTATAAATTATAGTAAAATAAAATACAAATACATAATTTAAAAATATGTAAACAAACATAACTTAAATGAGCGATGGCGGATGGCCTGCCGGATCAAACGTGCCGGCTTGGTGGTAGGTGTGGATAAAGCGTCGTGCCGGTTTATCAATTTTTTATTATATTATAAACCGTAACTTGTGATTTATATTGCCTATATTCCCACGTCATCACCCTTGATGTGCAAACATCCATCGTACTTATTATCATGGTCAACCGACTCGTTTATTATTATTATTATTATATTAAAGTTATTTAACTAAAATTAAAATTTTAAGCTTAAAATTATAAATTTTTATAAAAGATCTTTTAAACATGATATGGTTACCGTCTTCTTACGGAAGATTAGTCTAGAACGAAGCACGAAGATCGTTTTACTGACCGGTAACGTGATACATGTGATTTTCTCGTACGTGCAGATTCCTCAACGCCGGCATCTTCACCGGCGGCGCGGCCGACTCCGGCAACACTCTCCCGTCATCGACCACAAGGGCTGCTATGCTCGTCCGCATCAATACCCTGCTTCAAGGCTACTCTGGCATCCGCTTTGAGATCCTCGAGGCTATCACCTCTCTTCTCAACAACAACATCACCCCATGCCTCCCGCTTCGTGGCACCATCACGGCCTCCGGCGACCTCGTCCCTCTCTCTTACATCGCCGGCATGCTCACTGGCCGCCCCAACTCCAGGGCTGTTGGTCCGGACGGCTCCCATATCACGGCCGAGGAGGCATTCCGGCTCTCTGGCCTCCACAATGGCTTCTTCGAGCTCCAGCCCAAGGAAGGTCTTGCCATGGTCAACGGCACAGCTGTGGGATCAGGCCTTGCCTCCATGGTCCTCTACGACGCGAATGTGCTTGCCGTCTTGTCGGAGATCCTCTCCGCCGTGTTCTGCGAGGTGATGCAGGGGAAACCCGAATTCACCGACCACCTGACCCACAAGCTCAAGCATCACCCCGGCCAGATCGAGGCAGCTGCGATCATGGAGCACATCCTTGATGGGAGCTCGTACATGAAGATGGCCAAGAAGGGGCACGAGCAGGACCCCTTACAAAAGCCGAAGCAGGACCGGTATGCCCTGAGGACCTCGCCCCAGTGGCTCGGCCCCCAGATCGAGGTCATCCGCGCCGCCACCAAATCCGTCGAGAGAGAGATCAACTCCGTCAACGACAATCCTCTGATCGACGTCTCCAGAGGAAAGGCTCTCCATGGAGGTAACTTCCAGGGCACGCCCATCGGTGTGTCCATGGACAACACCCGTCTGGCGATTGCCGCCATCGGGAAGCTCATGTTCGCGCAATTCTCGGAGCTGGTGAATGACTTTTACAACAACGGGCTGCCGTCCAACCTGACCGCCGGCAGGAACCCCAGTTTGGACTACGGTTTCAAGGGGGCGGAGATCGCCATGGCTGCCTACTGCTCTGAGCTCCAGTTCTTGGGCAACCCCGTTACAAACCACGTGCAGAGTGCAGAGCAGCACAACCAAGACGTGAACTCGTTGGGTCTGATCTCGGCAAGGAAGACGGCGGAGGCGGTGGAGATCCTGAAGCTGATGTCCTCCTCTTACCTGGTCGCACTCTGCCAGGCAATCGACCTCAGGCATCTAGAGGAGGTGCTCAAGAGCGCGGTGAAGAACACGGTGGCTCAGGTGGCAAAGAGGGTTCTCACCATGGGCGTCAACGGGGAGCTCCACCCTTCGCGTTTCTGCGAGAAGGATCTGATGAAGGTGGTGGACAGGGAGTACGTGTTCGCCTACGTCGACGACGCATGCAGCGCCACCTACCCTCTCATGCAGAAGCTCCGGCAGGTGATGGTGGAGCACGCTCTCGTCAACGGCGACAAGGAGAAAGATGCCAGCACCTCCATATTCCAGAAGATCGCGGTGTTCGAGGACGAGCTGAGGGCCGTGCTGCCAAAGGAGGTGGAGGCGGCGCGGGCGGCGTACGAGAAGGGGACGTGGGCGGTGGAGAACAGGATCAAGGAGTGCAGGTCTTACCCGCTGTACAGGTTCGTGAGGGAGCAGCTGGGCACTGATCTCCTGACCGGAGAGAAGGCCACCTCCCCCGGCGAGGAGTTCGACAAGGTGTACGCCGCCATCACCAGGGGAGACGCCGTCGACCCCATGATGGAGTGCTTGAGAGGCTGGGACGGGGCTCCTCTTCCCATCTCCTGATCCATCAACAGTACCCACACATTCGTTGATTTTTGCAGCAGATCGAGCAGAGACGTCGTCAATCATGTGCTGGAGAAGACATGCATGCATCCCGCCCCCCCCCCCCCCCACTCTCTCTATATATTTATAGATAATTAATGGTACGTTGCTACGGTTCGAAGACCTCCTCACATGTAAAGCGAAGCTGCGAGAGTACCGGCCGGTAGACAGCAGGATGAACGTACAGCGCATCCATGTTCGTTCGTGTTCCTCATTTGCTTGTGGTGTTGTTGTTGTACTTACATGTGTTTCCTTTCTGTCATGTCGTGTGTAATCAAGTTATCAGAATAATAAGTTTATAATCTACATATCTATTTGCAGTATATTTATAGATTCAAATTAAATTATTGAAAAAATGCGAAAAGTCATTTTAATTATCAAACTTTCACATTTTGAAGTGACGTTATCAAAAAAGAAAACTTGAAGTGGCTGTCCTATACCCATCTTCAATATACCAATTAATTCTTATACACCAATTAATTTATAAAATGTTTCAATTCAAATGCCGATACAAACTATTTATTCTCTCTCTTATTGTCTTCAATCAAAGGTCATTTTTCTTAAAGATGTCTAGCTCCGATACTTTCTTAGAGGTGGTTTTTAATCCTTTCAAAAATATATGCATGGGAGAGTGGAATTAAGTAGGCATATGAATTTTATGTGAAAATCGAACAACCGTCGATTCTTAATCTAAACATCTTAAAATTGACTGATCTTTGTTAAATTTTGACCACTGGTTTTTAATAAAAACACTTATCGAAAATAATTTAGATTAAGTTAAAATTAATAGTTTATACCATATATTAGTTAATTGTTTAATTAGATGTTAATTTTTATAAATAAAAAAATAAAAAAAAGAAGTGTCTCTAAGAAAGTTCATCAAAAACATTTATAAAAACAGCATATATATATATTAAATTTAAGAAATCAATATACCGATATACCGATTCAGAGGTTTGTAACTAGCTAATTTGTTATAAAGAATCGATATATCGACATATAAATTCATTTTTCATTTCTCTAATTTGTCACACCTATATAATATTCCATATATTAAACTATAAAATCAATCTAGATTACTATATTATTTTTATAAATTTTTTTTTTATAAATAATATTTTATTAAAAATTACAACCATATTGTATCCATCTATGTGCGCATTTACATCTAGATCAGAGATTCATAGTTGGTGGAACATTTTTTATTTTTTATTACATAGATCTATTATTATTATTATTATTATTATTATGGGTTTAATGGTTCTGTAGGTGCCTACAGAACTGAATTCTGTAGGAACCCGTTGGATGAAAGATGAACGGCTGTTTGATGAAGAAAGAGAGTGTTGGAAAAAAAAAAGCCGTGTGGAAAAAATTTCCCTTCCCGTCGATGACACCCGCGTAAAAAAAAAACAACGATTGATTTTCCCCAATCATCCTCACCTGCGCAGTCCACCGGAAGTCCTCTCGTCAAGGATTTGCGATTTGGGATTTGGGATTTAGGATTTGGGATTTCAGATTTGGGATTTAGGATTTGGGATTTCGGATTTGGGATTTCAGATTTGGGATTCATTTGTCAAGGATTTTTTTGAAGTTACCGAATGGAATACGGAAGGACGTCAGTTAGCGTTGGATCTACCGACGGGTTACAGGTTAGTGAGAGAAGTTGATTTATTACGTGCATTCATTATACTTTCGTTTAACATCGGTTACAGGTTAATTAGAGAAGTTGATTTATTAAGTGCATTCATTATACTTTCGTTTAACATTGATTACAGGTTAGTTAGAGAAGTTGATTTATTAAGTGCATTCATTATACTTTCGTTTAA
>JAMKPZ010006116.1:0-17617 GCA_024699675.1 Amphibolis antarctica | reverse complement strand
ATATCGATATTTGAATCCTTGGATCTAACATCAATATGTTCTTGTTAGTTTTATGTTTGAATGAATGTGCATCTTTTTCCTTTTTGTATAAATTTTAATAACATAAATGTTAAGGGTAAAATGTTGTTGGCATATTTTCCTTTTTTATTCCATCAATATCATGGTAAGTGAGGAAATATGATGTGTGGAAATCACCATTATTTAAAACAAACGGATGATTAGAATAATCTGCAATGATGTAGTGGTTCGTTTATGTCATATGTATGAATGCACATGCATACTTCTTTGTTTTGATTGCTAATGCTAATCAATTACAGGATCCTGGCAACCTTGGCACACTACTAAGGTCAGCAATGGCTTTCAAATGGGTATGTGACTGCTATTGAACCTGACTTGCAACCATGTCTGTCATCAATTTTTTAATGTTTTATGTCACTTAATCCCTTTTTTTGTTATGTATTTAGAAATTCAACTTATCATGTGCTGGTTAATACATATTTTTACCGACACTGAGAAATTGCAAAGCTAGACTATTCCAAAATCATTTGTGTACTAGGTGAGAAGGTGGTGTATTTACACCTTGTGTATCAAAATTTTGCTTAAACTAATGGTAGCAGAAGCATCATTTTGAAAACTTTTTAAATTGGATTGTGCCTTAAAATGTTTGCCAATCTTCAGTCATTAGTTCAATTGTAATCTGGCTTGTCAAAACTACAAAAATTCTGGCTTAGAATCCTTAGGCATTCATATTTAGTTCAATGCTTCTGGAAGATATCATGACTAAATTGTTATTCATTGGATTCTGGAAATATTCATTTCTTTATAAGTGCTGGCAAAATTAATCTCACGTAAAACATGCTTCTTTTCCATTTCAAATCATGCAAAATATATTGGTCGTAACTTGACATTTTCTGTTGCTATCTTTTTATAAGTTGGCCAATCACACATAATGGGATTATGACTTGTATTGTTGTTGTTGTTTTCTTTTTATAAGGCTTAATTTTTTTTTCCTTTTCTCCTATTTTTCATTGTTGAACATTTTTTGTTGCATTCTGCACTCATCATTTCCTTTTTGAACTTCTTAACAGGATGGTGTCTTCCTACTATCAGGTTGCTGCGATCCATTTAATGACAAAGCACTTCGGGCAGCTCGAGGTTCTTCTTTTCAGCTACCAATTGTTTTGGGTAATTGGACTCACTTGGAAACTTTAAGAGAGAAATTCAATATGAAGATGTTAGCTGCTCATCCTGAAATTGATGTACAGAAGTCAAATCTTCATCATCAACTTTCTGCATCCCTTGCTAATGATTTAGCTGATAAGCCCCTCTGCTTGGTATTGGGTAGTGAGGGCCAAGGCCTCTCCAGACAGAGTAGGCATATGTCTGAGCTTGTAACCATTCCAATGGCAGGAGAATTTGAATCTCTCAATGTCTCAGTTGCAGGTGGAATCTTTTTGTTTATGCTACGTTCAACTGATTCTTAATTCATATAATTTCTTTGATCTCTGCCCTCTACATTCAACTTGCTTTTGCTTTTCAAGTACTTTATTAGGTAAATTTGCAATTGTTTATCTATCAAGATAGTTATGTATTTCATCAAAGCATTTGTTCACCTATCATTCTTTCGAGTCTTGTCAGTGCATGGAATGCACATTTTTCTTGTTGATATAGCTCGCACTTCTTGTCACGCACTAGACTTGATTGATCGTTTTGTTTTATACTTTGTTTGACTTTTTTATCAAATAGAGTACTAGAATAAAGAGAATCGAGCATTCCTCTGATAAATGACCCTTCGATGAGGACAAGAATTGGTGGTGATCTTCCGGTACTCTCCTTTGGGCTTTAGCTCCTTTTAAAATGTTACTCTCGTCACCGATGAACTTTAAATCCATAAATATTTCATAATTAACTAGATGTTGATCAGTTAATGTTTCAACTGTTTCTCGTGGACTATTTTCGATTAGAATTGATTTTCTTTTCCTATTAATTGTTTTTCCTGTTCTTCATTGTGATGGTGAAAGGGGGTCACGAGACTTTTGGCCAGTTGCACAGGTGGGATGTGCGTGAGCTAAAAGGATGGATGCCTGACACTTCCGCAGAGGAACATTGCATATGTCCTTGGCTGGCTCATGTGTTACCTGTTGTGTTCTGACCACTTTGCTGTTACATATGTAATTATTATACCTCTACCATGCACCCCATGATACAACTTCAAGTACAAAACAGATGCTCCCAGTGACGCCACCTGCCCTTCCATATTTTTTGTTCTCATGGTTCAAGTGTTTTCTTTCGCCCTTTTTTATCATGTAAAACGAGAGTTGGACGTCATTGATACCACATTTAAAGTCGCACGTGGAATGAAATTCGGGATCAAAGCCATTAAACCAGTTATGGTCAGGTAAATTACTTGCAGTTGATTTCATTTCTCAGTGTCTCCTTTTCTGAACTGAAGAGTGGAATTGTTTTCTTTAATGATTCTCCTCTTAGGTCCTTTCGTTTCACATTCTGGTATCGTTGGGAAGCTGGGATTGTGTGACTTTCTAATTTCCTGGTATTGAATTTTAATTCCAATAGGGATTATCCCTAATCTGTCATTTCAAAAAAGGGTTTCGATCCTACCACACTAGTCATCAATTTCCTGCTGCTTAATATTTAGGATTTAAAGTTTAGTATAAGTGAAACTTATCTTTCTGTATCTTAGCAGAATAACTTTGTTCGTTTTTATCCAAATGCCCCAAGTTGATTCTAGACTCTTTTATTTTGATGAATTCCTGATTGTTTAACTTTTTACTTGGTTTAATTTGTTATGCAACCATGTGTGAGCTATTTTACCATCGATAACTTTTGCAATGTACAGGACTCTTTCCGTGGCATGTGCTTAAGGTCAGTTGTCATCCGAGTCATGTGCTACACTAGGTATGAACCCACTTGCCACTCTTGTTTGTCTTTTTTATTAGCATGGGACCCGGGCTGGGGCTCGCTTTCTTCACTTGACCTGAGATTAGGTAATACGTACAAAAATAGATAGGTAAGGATCGTGCTTTCAACACCCACTTGTTCAGAATATGGATATATAGGTTGTGCACCTAAACAGAATTTGCCTATTCCAGAAAAGTCGGTGTCACTAATACCTAAATATTCCAGCATCTTGCTTTAGTTGTTGAAAAAATACCAATTCGAGTAACTAGATGGTGAAAAGTTTCTTTACCATCTAAAAGATGGTAAAACATTGACACCAATAAAACCTTTAGTAGTGATTATGTTTTTGAAAAATTGACGCCAACAATTGGTTTTCTTTTGATAATAGGAATGTTTTCTTATATTTTTTAAGATTCAAATCTTAGTAGTGATTTTGAATGTCATTATTTCTGTCAAATTAAACTATCGCATTTAGTTTTCTTCTGATTGGTTTGGCATAGATACAAATGTCACAACTGCAAAGGTTATTAGATAGACTTGGGCATTCATTCAATCCCAAAATTAGTTTATTATAATGAACGGTACTCAACTTTTCTGTGGAATTTTGGTGGTGTTTGTGCTATAGTCAATTATATGATTTGTTTATCATCTTCCTTATTGAATCGGTGAATGACGTTTTGGATGTGAAAGCTTGGGTATCATCCACTTGAATACTGTTCCACAGGGCTTTAACTTAAGTTTCTATTTTTTCTTTTTCTTTTTGAATTTAGATTTACGGCACTCCGTTGCAGTGGACAACCCCAGAAAAAAAAATCATCGTTCAGTTCTAAAGCTAAATAAGCATGTAAGATGGTTTGAATCTGTAATTGAGATTATAATTTTAAGGAAAGCTGGTTTGTTAGAAAATAATACCATATGCAAATCTTTGGGTGATTTTACAAAAATTATGGAGGCATTATACTTGAAAATGTATAATAATATTTTCGTAGTTTTTTCATCACTTGTTTGCCCTCCCATTCTGTCCATTGCCATCTGAGCTTTTGGGAAATGCCAACTTGCCAAGGGTTAAGGCCTTAAGGGTTTCTATCACAATATTCTTTTTATTTCTTACAATTTTCAACATGTTCTTGTTCTCATCTTGGATACCCTCCTTGTTTAAAGCTTGTTTCTTAAGTATTTTTAGATTGGTTTGTATCATTAACTCTTAAAATCGGCTGATGATGAAATGGCAAAAAAATGCTTGTATAAGATCAACAATAGGAAAAGGAAGAATACCTTATATCTTGTTAAATGATGTCACGTTAAAATAATAGATATAATGCTTGCATATGTGAAAGAAACCATTCTGCTCATAAAATTTTTAGGTTAAATATTCAATTTCTCTGAAGTGATGGGTAAGAAAGAGATTGGTATACATTTCTCTATTAATTTTTTGGGTGATAACTGATTCACTATTAGTTAAGTTTAGTAGTCAAACTAATTTAAGTTACAAATGTACTAATATAAAATAAAGGATGACAACCATATATTAAGAATTATCAAAGGTAATCCAAAATCATAATCTAGACTTATGAAATCACAAATAGGGAATAATTTATCAGTAGAGTATCTGAGCATGAAGAGACGGAATAGCAAAAACTACCTTAAGACGAGAGGTAGAGGACCATAACAGCAAGAGGAAAAGCACAGAAATGGAAATCTGACAACGAGTGACAATCTGTTTCCAGTTATCATTATGATAAATTGTGATATAAAAATTTATATACGAATATTTGTATATGTATATATATATATAATTATTTAATTTAATTTAATAAATACGTTTATTTATGATTATTTGCAATGTAATATAATAACGTTACATTATGATTATGGTTAACCTTGCCGAATAGAAACTTTTGCTTGTATCCACATATTATATATCAAGCATGAATTGGATCTTGGCATTTGACCCAAAACTTAGACATTTAACACATGTATTTAAGACAAAGGAAAAGGGTAGCGTTTGAAGTTGAAACATTCAAAGTGTGAAAAGACACATGAAACAGATGGAAATAGAATGGCATGCTTCACGCTTTTTCTTCCGTTCTTTTTTAAAAAATATAGAATTACTTGTGCCATTAGAAATAGAAATTTAAGCCTGCAGTAACTAACAGGTGTCTTTTACCCACATAACTTTTTAACTCTGAAAATAAATTAAGTTAATTTTTAAAATAGCATAAACAAATACACTTATTCTTATAAATTTCTATCACTTTAATTATTATATACTTTTTATTTTATTTACGAAATTAATTCTAATTTAAACTTTATTTAACTTTTAAAAATTACTGAAATATTCTATAAACGAAACGTGAGGTCCGGGGTAACACAACCGATTCGCCCAAATACAGAAACCCACGAAACAGGGGTGAGTGGCGGTAGTGGCTTTTTCCGGCGACGGCAATCCGGCGATGACATCACCACCGACGGTCGGAATCGGCAGGGGAAGGCTCGAGGACAGTCGCCTTGGCCTGAGGCTGAGCTTCCTTCCGGCAGTGTTTAACGACGTCAATCGACAGTGGTTTAGCGAACAAAGGAGTTTTATATTAGTTGCTCTTTAACCGATGACTATATTGAAATGAAAAATAATGCTACAGTAATCAATATTTTTGTACGCTTACAAAATCTTGAAAAAAAATATTTTTTTTAAAAAATATTTCAGGTATTTTTGTAAGTCGAAAATTTTGAAAAAATTTTAAATTTTTTCATTATTTTTTACTTGTTAAGTTAAGAAACTAATATCGTATATTTTATCGAACTTTTCTCGTTCATTATTTATAAGAAAAATATAAAATTATATTTAAAATATTAATAATTTTTTAAAATTAATTTTTCAAAACTTACACCGACAAACAATTCTACGAATTCTTGCAATTTTCTATCGATCCTAAAATTCACGAAAAACTCACGCAAAAACCGACGATCACTCCTTAAAAGCTCAACACACCCTCCTAAACCTCAAGGTCTAGGAAAATTTTCAAATGTATTCTTACATTATTTTTAAATAAAATAATTGGATTGGAAGATGTATCTTTGTAAGGTGTATAATATTAATAAATATTATAAATTTCTAAACATTTTAAAAAAATTAATATTTTTTTTTTAAAAAATATTATTAAAAGAATTTTAAAAAAATAAGTAAAATTCAAAATTTATACAAATTATTACTCTAATAAGGTGTTGTTCACCAACCTTATTCCTCACTCCTAGAGGGAGAAAAAGTGACTTTCAAGTGAATGATCTTAAAATGAAAGAAGTGAGAAGAGTAATTTTGATAATAAAAGAAATAAATTAAAAAATATAAATATCAAAATAAGAATATTTTTAAAATCTAAGAATTTTAAAAAATAAATGGCATTCCCTCGTTCTTTTTTTCACTCTTACATTCAGGAAGTGGAAAAAAGTAAATTTTAAGAAAATGATTTTGAGATGAAAGGAAAAGAAAAGAGTAATTTTAATAATAAAGTGAGTGGATTGGAGAATGTGAATATCATTACGAAATTGAAAGTACTTCTGGAAATTAGAAGTGAAAAAAAAAAAATGTATACGTTGAATTGAGTTTCACGATTTTTTATAAATTACACGATTTACAGTAAAAAGTGATGATAGTATTTTTAAAAAAATTATGATGAATAATAAATAAAATATGTAAAAGAATAATAAATAATATTTATTATAATAATGTGATAATAGTATTTTTTTGAAAGTTACGATAAATAATAAATAAATATGTAATAAAATAATAGATAATATTTGTTATATTAATATAATGATTGTAATTTTTTTATAAAGGTGATATAACGTGATGGTAGTACTTTTAAAAAAATTATAAATAATAAATAATATTATTCCTTATAGAATATAAATGATAAATAATATAAAAATTATTTAATAAATATTATTATAGAATATTATAATATATAGTAAAAAAAATAGTTATACAGTGATTAACGCAGGACGAAGCCTAAGTAAATCTAACTTTTTAAACTGTCCTTTTTTTTCCTTTTCAACGTTATTCTGTCAAAATACGACGATGAAAGCTGTACCATCAAGCTGATTCGGAACAATCGTAAATTACTTTTGAAATAAAATAATCGAGAAAAGTAGTACGAAACCCTTTTTATTCTGCCCACGGACCTCACGCGCCTTTGATCCAGCTCCGCCGTCTCTCTCTCTCTCCATCACGCTCGACAGTGGAGGAGAGAGAGATAGAGAGAGAGAGAGAGATAGAGAGAGAGAGAGAGGAGGAGGAGGAGGGGAATGGAGAAGAAGAGGTTCGGAGTGTTGTTGTGCGCGGAGGACTCGGAGTACCTGAAGAAGAAGTACGGCGGGTACTACTCGGTGATCGTGGACCTGCTGGGGAGCGAAGACGGCGACGAGGCGTGGGACGTGTACCGCGTGGCCAAGGGAGAGTTTCCCGACGACGCCGACATCGATGCTCACGATGGCTTCGTCGTCACCGGTAGCTGCAGCGACGCCCACGGCGATGACCCCTGGATCCGACGGCTTGACTCGCTGCTCAAGATCCTAAACTCCATGAAGAAGAAGGTTCTTGGTATATGCTTTGGTCACCAGGTACGAGCGTATGCGTTGCTACCTTTGCATCTGTTGCCGTTCCTTTGTTTTTCCCCCTTTTTTTGGATTCAATTTTGTTCCAAGAGAGAGAGATCTGGTTGGATCGTATGGATTTCAGTGCCAGTATTTTTGTGAAGATGTTTGCATCGCAACAGGTCTTTGGAACATGAATCCACAATTTCACGCGGAAAATCAAATCGTCGGCATTTTGCAAGTTGAATCAGTGGGAAGTGTGGCTCAAGCACACTATATGTGCTGTTGAAAACCCTAATTTTAGATGCAGTGGAATTCTACCAGAGATCTGACGACTTTTCAGAAGGTCTTGATCAAATACTGTTTGTGTTTCAGAAACTTTTTTTCCCCAAGGAACATATACAATATACAATATGATCTGTTTTTGCATTTTCGAATGCTGCTCTTGCACCGTCTCTGTTTTTTACCCAAAAAGTTGGCCTCTCTTTTATGCTTCCTTCTGTTGTGATAAAAGGGGGCAATTGAGGAGCAGTTCCACATGGCAACCATTAAATTCCGAACCTTGCAAGGAAAAATGTAAAACCACAATCCCTACCGAACAAAATAAATTGTATGACCTGTGTTTTATTAATATGGTCTACCTATATTTGTACCCTCACATCACATGGATGCATGGACCACTCTGAACCAATGGATTGGATCGCATGCCGTGCTTCCTAACGTGTTCTTACGTGTCAGATGCTGTGCCGTGCATTGGGTGGGAAGACGGGCCGCAACAGCAAGGGCTGGGACATCGGAGTGACCACCGTCAACTTGTTGCGGTCACCGAAGTTGCCATCTTTCCAGCAGACCCCTTCCAGCCTCACCGTCATCCAGTTCCACAGAGATGAGGTTAACAAATTTCTTTGTTAACGCGGGCATCCATCTTTCTTTTCCATCGACCAACCTCCTCTGGGGATCATTCCACGTTTGGCAGGTGTGGGAGCTGCCTCCGGGAGCAGAGGTGATGGCTTCTTCAAAGAAGACGGCGGTGGAGATGTTCAGATACGGTGATCACATGTTGGGCATCCAAGGCCACCCTGAGTATAACGAGGACATATTATTGCACCACGTCGACCGGCTTCTCCACCACAATCTCATTCAGATTAGCAATGCCAATGCAGCGAGGAACAGCTTGGATCAACCGAAACCAAATAGGGAAGAATGGAAAAAGCTGTGCAGGGGCTTCTTGAAGGGTTGCTAGGTCGCCCTCCAATGCAAGCTTTTCATTATAGCCATGTCCTGCCATTCATGTTGTCGGGCAAATGCTTCTTGTAAGACATGCTAGTATTACTATTTTCGGTAACAATATGGGAGTTTAAATCATGGTGGGTGAACACCATGGCAACTTATTGATTTGAGTCTGCAGGCGGAATAAAAAAAAGATAGCATTCAGTGCTCAATAATGACAACGTTTTCTTAATCGGAAGTGCAACAGCTTTTAGCTCAGGCAGCCAATGTCGACCCAGAACCCCTGCGGCACTCGTTCAGCATATCCAAGTAGAATTGGCACTTGCTGATATCGCTCCCAAAGTTGTTGATGCACTGCATCAGCGAAAATAGGAGGAATCAGTTGTCACGTTTCTAATCTTTTCCAAAGAGGAAAACAATGCCAGATTCCGCTAAAAGCAACAGGAATTTAGGAAGTAAATAAATTGAGCAGACATCAGAAAAGTGGTTAAGCATAAAAACCCCGTAAGATGTGAGTAAAGCACCGGTATAAGTATTAATTTTGAGTTTTTGATCTGAATGAAATAGCTTGACAATTATTTAGAGCACATTTGATCTTAAACTAAGTGCCTTTTGTACTCAAATCCGGTTTTAAACACGTTTGCAATGAAAAAAAGGCGTTGGTAAGGGACTATGAGTAAGTGAATACGGTAACATACATCTTGAAATGCCTTAGAGTGGATGTCACAAGCATCGGAACCAACGGGACTGGTTGATGGTGCAGCAGCAGGAGCTTCATTGGCTACAGTTTCATGTTGAACGGTACGAGGTCCCAGAACAGAATCGACAGCCCTATGTGCGACTGCACTACCCGTGCCAAAAGCCATACCTGCCAAAATTGAAGTGGAAATCATACGCAAATGATTAAAAAACAGAGTACAGAATATACAGAATAGCCAAGAAATTAGTGTACCCTGGGCAATAGTTGAACCGATATTTCCAAATACTGAACTGCCATTTGAGGCAGGCGCTGGTGGGGGAGCTGGACGGGCTGCGATGAACACAAATATGAAATGTTGAGGATGGTAAAATTGTAAAAAGAAAACTCAATAATAGGATCAAACGAAATAAAATTTCAATTCAATGGAAAGAAAGAATAAAAAATACATGGAAATATATCATCAATTCGTACAATTGTACACAGGAATCTGTTAACCAGAAATACAGAACTTCAGATTTTCCATCTCTGACATGCCATATCAAAATCAATATTGTAGAGCATCGCAATCAGTTATAAATTATTTTCTAATACGAACTACTAAAACTAAATGAATTATTTAGATAGAAAATCCCTCATTTCATCTCGTTTAGTTTTCCACTCAAATGAATTATAAGAAAGAAACAAACACGTTGCCATTTTGAGATTATAATCCAAAGAGATAAGATAAGGTAAAACCCATTGGAGCAAAAAGCAAAAAAAAAAGAAAAAAACTTGTTTTCTTCACAAAACGCAAACATTGATTCCAAAATTCTAAACTTAACAACCAAATACCTTCATTTTGAAAGCCTTACATTTTCTGCCAAAATCACACCAAAAATTAATTGGGGAATTTGATAAATCAGCTTGAAAAATTACCGACAATGACATCTCAAGAAAGTTTCAAAAGGCAAGCCTAAGTTCAGTAACATTCAACTCGAAGTGAAGCTTACAGCTAATCAAGTTTATGGTATCCAAATTATTTTGTTCTCACTCAATTTTATAGAGAACTTGCTACCAACTCTTGCATGTGTTGATTTTCATGAGTCTAATGAGTCATGATCCATCAAAGCTTCGATTTCATTGATTTGCAAAATGCAAACATCTTGTACTTAACGTAAGTTATTTAAATATTCCTCACACAGGGGCACGATTGATGTCTACTTGCCTTTGACGGTCAAAAATGCAATAAAGATTCTCAAGCTTGTTGAGGAGGGCAGTAGACGCCTAGGCAGTGCCTAGGTTCCCATGCATCCTAGGCACCCTTGGCATCTAAACAATCTTGAATATAGAGAGAAAACTCTCACTTTATGAAGTAATGTGGGCATTTAATCAATTCGCTTGGATAACAACGGACAGCGAGAATTTCATGCAACCCTGAGGACAGGACAGAACTGCAATGAAATGTGAAGATTCAATGAAATGATTGGGTGATTTTACTTTCACTATGAAGATCCTCTCATGGAATATTCACGGATACAATAATCAGCTGAAGCAAAAAATATTGGCAAATAATTCAGACGTGTGGGATCTTAAGTCAAGGCCTCAAGGGACGTCAAGAGACCAAAAAGGAAGGGGAAGTGGACAGACTGTCTTGTTTCTACACAGGACAAAATATCGACATCTAGACTTGTTATAACTCAAATTTTCCTGCCGAAGTAAATAAGAAATTTAAAGTAGTTTATAAAGTCCTCATTGATGGGGAGAAGTTGGAGAAGAAGAGGGGAAATAAGTACAAAATAAGAGTGTCAGACTGGTCAATTGGACATTCCAACTAGATGTCCGTTGCACCACAACCTAACCTAGCCAACTGTCTAGTGGACGTTTTAACAGGATGCCTGAGATTAAGGCAGTTCTACCCTTCTATAAAAAAAATCTACCTTGATCCTTACTTTATTTTCTCCACCTCCCACAACCTTCATACTCTCCCTCCACCCTCTCTACCAACCTTACTCTAAACAAGTCTCCCATAGTCTTGGGGCCCCACTTCTCATAAAAAAGGGCATTACAAGGATCTTTAAGAAACCTAGTATCATATGCAAGGTAGACTTCAAGAAAGCTAACAACTTGAATTGGAAAATTCTTGATTGAAGCCTTGAGAACGAACATAAGTTATTGAACAAATGAGTTGCTTGGATCAGCAATATCTTAGGCAGTTCTAACCCATATCAGCTTTGGCTATCGGAAGAACTATATGATATTTAAATTTTGGGCATGGAGTTAGAAGAGGGACCCCTTATTGCCTCAGCTTTTAATATGGAAGTCAAGATCCTTTCATATATGCACCACAATGCAATTGGCGAACGATGGTTAGAGACAATGGGAGTGAAGAGAGTGTCAACATCTCAATATATAAATGACCAAGGCTTTTACAAGGCTTCAAAAGGAAATTTTCTAGCCTTCAATTCAATCCTTTGCCCTGAAGAAACCAAAAAGGTGGCTAACACATGCAGATTAAAGTTGATGCGAAACTCTAATGATGGCAGAAGAAATACCTCAGCTTGAGTTAGCAAGATAATCATTCTAGGCAGTGTTCTTAGCAGCATTCCCCTCTTCATGAGAGTGAAAAATAATTTAAATATATTTAAATATAAATACTTTAAGATATATTTTACAATATTATGCCATTAAAACTAACAAATTGTAACTTACATGCAAATAAAATAAAACTAAGTTTTATTTAGTTATGGCTTATGTATGTATTAGACGGATTTGGATATGAATTCAGATGTTTTATGAATAGAATTTTTTCTGAATTATTTATGTTTGGATTGAATGTATCAACACTCCAAATCAATCTGGATTTTTTTGGATTTGAATTTGCCCCATCGGATATCTTTTCAGAAGGACAATCAAATATTCAGATACAATAGTAGGAGTAGATATTGTGATATTGGATAACCACTGAAATCAACGAGAAAATGCCAATTAGTTAACTTCTGTTATGAAAGCCACTGCACCTTTAAGCTGACAAGCCATAACATGGGAGACGGTGACATTAAAGAATCATAAAAGTTTAAAGGGAAAAATTTCAAACCTAGGAAACAACTTAAATCTAAAATAAAAAGGACCGAATGATTGTTACAAGTAAGAAAAAACCAGATACCCATGTTAAATAGAGCCTATTTTGCTCATTTACGAATCTAGCTAAAAAGGAAGCAAGCAATTACCTGGTTGAGGAGGGTTCCTCACTGGGGCTGGGCGAGGTGCCATGCGAGGTGCAGAGCGGCCTACATGCACAAGTATATTTTATGAAACAAGCAGTTGAAGCTCAGTATCAAAACATATTGAACAATCACATCCCATCACACGAACACCAGTACTAATAACAAAAATACAGATCTCTTCGCTAAATATTGGAGGGGTGAAAAACATCAAGACTTGTATCTGGATCTAAGCACTTCGTAACAATAGACATAAGGGCAACTCATCAAAACTCCGCCTTTTGCCCACAAACCTTTTCAAAATAACCTACCCCGGAATATCGAGAGGAAAAAAAACCAAAACACCCAAGACATTACAAATAAAATGGAACTATCAACACAGAGAACTCTGGAAAGATCATGACGGATCGCTAAGAAATAAGGGAAAAGGAACCGCATACCACCGGAGCTGCGTCGAGGCATGACGAATCGGAGAATACGAGGACGAGCCGGAACTCGAAACAGGGAGACGATGTGAAGAACCCTACAAAGCAATGGCAGGGTAACACGAGAACGAAGACGACGACGACGAAGGATGCAGTCGAATAAATACTGGTCTCGCGAGGCCGAGACTCTTGATTTAGGGTTTGAGTCCGATATTAATCGGGCCAAGGCCCATAAGAATGTAGATCCGGGTAAATTTTATAGATCTTTTCGTGAATATATAAAAAATTATAATCTTTTGATAATGTCAACAATAATTCAATCCTCATATATTTAATCTTATTAATCGTGTATATTAATAGTAATATAGATGTAAAAAATGCGAGGAATTTTGTAATATGTAATAATTTTTTATCCAATAAAAATTAAAAGGTCAGTTTGGTAAACTACAAAAGGGGTGGTGGTCTTTGGATAAGTGCTTCCTTTTATATATAAGATCTATTTTAATATTATATATATATATATATATATATATATATATATATTGGTATTTTTATATAATGCAAAGTAAAATTGGCGTAGTGAAATTTTCGAAGAGTTAGTACTGCAAAGATTGAAACTTTAGTGAAAACTATTATTTTTAATAATTAAACTGTTACATTTGATTGTTGTTAAGTACAATGGTATTGAATTTTTATGTTATTAAAATTCAAATACAAGTTACTAACGATGGTAATATTTTTATACTAACAATAGTAAATTCAAATATAATTACATACATACGTGTACACACACATATATATACATCTATAATTAAAATAATATATTTTATTAACGCATGTAACAAATTTAATGTAGACGTCAACAATTATATTTGTCAAAACAACAGTATTTATAATTTTCATTAAAATTTAAATTTTGAGAAGTGTAAAAATAATCATTATCGGTAAATAAATCGAGAGAAAATTACAACTTGAATTGAGATCGACTCCAACAGACTTTTAAAATCATTCTTAATATTATTATTATTATATAAATTTTTACCATTTTAATTATTATATAAATTCAATTTCATTCACAAAATTAACTATAACTTGTAATTGACAAAAATTAATCCCAAACGAGGCCTACAAAAGTAGTTGAAATATTTGAGATTTTGAATTCAACTTGTATTTGTTATCCTAACTTTAAAGTGAGAGTAAATTCACCCGTCTTCCTCTACCACTCCTAGAATGAGTAAAAAACACTTCCACGAGTGATTCTGAGTTAACAATTTTTTAAGTTAAAATAATGAAAGAAGCATATTAAAAAAATGTGAATGTCATCAAATTAATTTTAAAAACAAGAATGAATGATAAGTAAACAAAACCTTAATAAAAAAAATATCAAACATATGAACACTACAATAATTGAAGTTTAAATAAACCCTCGTGACTGTACACCGCATGAAGCGGAAGCAAACGATGCTAATATACCTCAAAAGTCCTCTTTCCTGATGGTATGTTTCAAGAAAGTGCAGTCTAAATCCTCAATAAAACTCAACCCTTCATCATGCAGTGGTTGCAGGCACGATACAAATAACATGAAGATGATGGTCACCATCTTCTGTTCCCCTGAAAGTGCATCTTCCTTGCCAGCACCTGCCGTAGTTGTCTCCTATGCTACCATGATCGTCGTAGGTGCATCTTCCACATTTCATTAGTTAGAGATTGCAGCGAACAACTTTGAGAAAGGCAGCCAATCCAGCCCTTCGTTTCTGTTGAATATGCAGAAACAACTCCTGATCAACATTTATACAGGACAGAAAAAACCCATCCAAATGAGATAAGGTCAAGCACAAGACTCTCACCTTCGGCCTCAGGAGAGAGTTGAACACTCACAATGTACTCAGGAGGCATACGAGTAGCTGCATGTTCCATACTATTTAATGGTTAGGAATTTGATAATCGTATATTATGCCATTAACATAAAATCCACCGCTAGTTTTAATCTGTCTAGGTCCAGGACAAACTTGTTCCCTATTCCCTATTATAACACGACACATATCAAATATACAATATTGTTTTCACCAATATACAGTAAGAATCTTTGAACCAGAAAGAAAAAAGGAAATGCCAGTTCCTAGCACAATGCTTCAACCTCCATTTTTGTGGTTGGTGGCAATGGACAATGTAAGGAACTTACCAATAGCAGGATAGTGTAATTGAAATGAGGACTTCAATTTAAATTTAGGTAAAAATGCAATCATTATAAAACCAATGCAATGACCTTTTAACAGTTCGATCCTTAGCCATTGTGGGTTTCCAGCATGGTGATACGTATCCATCCATGGAAGGTGTCCTTAAGGTGTAGCAATACCATGCAAGAAAAAGCACATTGATTTCTTTCCTTCTTTTTTATTATCGTCGTTGTTTTGGGAATTCAAGATGTGGAATAAAGAGTACCTACAAATGAATCTTCTTCATTATGGAATCAAGTTTCACAAATGAAGAAAGCATCCAGCATCATACTCTATTGATATTTTTACAATGGTAGACTCTTGAACAGTGACATTTTACGGAATTAGTGCCACGAGATTATTGCCTAACATTTTTTAAATATAGCCAAAAATTGTTTTCTTGATAATAGTAGCTTTTTTTATATTTCACTGATATTTAAACCTCTAATAAAAACAAGTATCACTATTTTTACTTAATTAAAATATTCCAATTGATTTTTATAGCTAAGAAATATATGTATTCATCTTTTAAATTTGATTACCACTGATTTAAATTACCACGTAAAATTTTGTGTTGCCTAGTAGATGAGAAAAGCTGTATGTTTTGGGAATGGAGGGATACGGAATTGCCAGCCCTCCACGATAGAGATGAACTTATTAGGATAATAAATCCAACTTCTCCAAGCAGACAACAATAATCATTTTCAAAGTTCAAATCTTAAAGGACGGAAAAATAGCCAAAAAAATTGCCCAGTGATTCTGCATCCAACTGTGGGACAACTTCATTTAAAGAGAAACTACATCAATTACCCTAGTGGTCTAACGACCAAGCCCACTTCAAATAGGATAACCAACAGTCAAGGTGAAGGGGGTAACTCTTCATTTCCCCCACACTGAATCATGAACTAAGATCACGTCCAGCATTGCCCAAGTAACCCTTCAGTTACCTAGTGATTGCATTTTCATTTTTCTCAAATGGATTGTAGTCTTTATTTTGTTCTCGGTTATGCTAGCAAATGCCTTTTTAAATACATTATAATATTTTTTGAAGTTGGTAAGAATATAATGTCACCAAAATTTCAATCTTTCCGAAGAGTATGAAGCTACATAGCTCTAACCAGCTCAAGCCTTAAGTTGATTTAAATGCAGCATATTATAAAAGTCATTTTTTCAAGAAAAATGCATATTATGGTTTTCCCATCAACAATTTATTGCTCAATATCAGGGAATAACTGGTTATTGCTTCTCAAAAAATATTTCAAAAAAACTTGCTTCAAACCGCTTTCTTCAAAAAAACTACAGGTCAATAGGCAGTTCCAAATGCAACCTTAGTTAATAATATACGTATATTTTTGAAGAGTTAAATTCCATTACATGGGGATTTCAGCCAAAGTTAGGCTTTTAATGATCTCAATGACAAATCCTTTGCAAAGGTCGAGTGGAGTATGTCACTTTTAACAACAGTAATAAATATAGCAGATAACATAGATGATCTTTCTTTATCTTATAAACCTTCAAGGAAGAAAATTCTGAATTCAAGTCCAGACAAAAACGTTACAAATATGAATAAACAAACAAGTGTCATGACAAGGGGTAAAAAAAGAGCGCCTTGAACTTGGAAGTCATGAATAAACGAATTCAGGTTTTAATACTACAATCAAACTATAAATAAATTAGCATCCCATCGTTTTACAGATGTACATGAAGGAAACGCACCTCACCTAACAAGTTTAGAGATGTGATGGTTATTCACATATACATCAAGAAGATAACACAGTCAATCTTCTACTTGATTATGTGAAGAGATTCTGGATTTAGACCTAGGTAAAAATACTACCATTATCAAAAAGTTACCCATAGATACACAAGAAAAAAACAAGAATATGTGAACCTCGTTATTTTGATGGTGAAGTTAATTTACGCTCATCTGATTCATGCTTCACTGTATCCCCACCCATTAATTCCTGAAAGCCTTCAACCTTCATTGGTTGACTCCTCGCATTGAAGGACCCCCTACACAAAAAGATAGTTTATAAGAAAAAGAAAGGCATGCCAATTAACTGAAAGATGGGAGATCATTTCATGAACCCTTGCTGTGCTTGAATTTGAGGCAACTCCCCTAAACTCATATATACATCAAGAAGATAACACAGTCAATCTTCTACTTGATTATGCAAAGAGACTCTGGATTTAGACCTAGCAGTTTAAGAAAAAGAAAGGCATGCCAATTAACTGAAAAATGGGAGATCATTTCATGAACCCTTACTGTGCTTGAATTTGAGGCACTTGAACGGAGTTAAACTGCTTAAACTGGTGTGCTGACTGAGATTGATGGTT
>JAMKPZ010006115.1:0-21689 GCA_024699675.1 Amphibolis antarctica | reverse complement strand
GGACCGGGACCGGGACCCCTCCGGTCGACCTTGTCTTTCCCCAGGTTTGGTTCTTTCTTCCACATCCTACCCTTTTCGAGGTGATCTGGGTATGCCTTGGATTTAGATTTGGTGAATAAAAAGGATTTGATTTTCAGATGGTGGGATCCCATGTTCTTACCCAGATGGATTCTGATTTTGGAAAGATTGACTATTTAATGTTGGATACGGCGCGGGCGATTGATGTTTGAATCCCATCGGTCATATTGATGATGCCACTGGGATTTGTTGTTGGAAATAGAACTCCTTTGTGCGTTGTCAATTACGACTTCGATTGTTTTTGGGTAAAGTTAGTTTTGTATAAACTCTCACACATCATTATGATCGTACAAACCTTCACGTATAAACTCCCACTATACTACTTACTGTTCAATTGAACTCCGTTTGTTTCATTACTCCCAGCTCCAACTCTCAAAGTTGGTTAGAGTCGAAAACAAATGAAGCCTAGGTTTAGGAAAATTCTGTTCTCTTTTTGGGTGAAGTTCATGATAATTCCATGTATTATTACATCCTGATTGGTCTACATGGCTTGTTTTCCCAGAAGAAGGCAGGGTGTACTGGTGGTTAGTATACAGGAGTGGTTAAGTAACACATTGTTTGTCTGACAACTCTAGGCAAAGATGAGGGTGAGTAGATTTGCCCTTACTCAAGTAAGATGAATCATGTGCATTGAGCAATTAAATTGATTCTATGATTTTTGTCCATGTTAATTTTTCGAGACCTTTCTGAATAGGATTACAATGACTATTACTTTAGAAGAATGGGGGAAATAAGATATATGATTGCATTATGGGGTTCAGCACAGTAACTCTTTTCTTGGTATTATTATTATTATTATAACTTTAGAAAGAGTGTGAGCCTTGGCAGAACAGTAAATGTTGTTCTATTGTAATCTAGGAATCATTGGTTAAAAGGTTAGATAATGGAACAACCTCTCCAGGTATGGGGGTTAGATAAGTCTACATACAGGTACACGTACATTTAAATCCTCAGATCATTCATTGGTGAAAGCCTGGTGCATTAGATTTGTTCATATTAAAACTCTAGAAAGAAAAAAATCACCATAACTTCTAAACATATCTACACCAACAATTAATGCCTTAACAGGATTGTGAACATGAATCATTTTTATCATTTGTTTATATCTATTACTATAGAAATCTATTTTATCAAATTAAACAACAAATCTAAATTTTGCAATTTTCTTTACAACTTTTTTGTAGGTTTACCAAAACTGATTGAACATTCCTTATGAAGTACTGAATGATGTTTAGGTATGTGTGTGTAGCAATTGTAGCCTACTCAGTGAGATGTACGATGAACTACCAAGTTAATGCTGAATTGAAACTCAGGCAATTCATAAGTTATAGGCTACACATACTTAGTATAAATGCAAAGTACATTATTAGTAACACTTTATTGTTTTTCTTTGCTTCCTATTTAGGACACATCAGAATCAGCATTATGGTCCAATAGAACAATAGTGAGTGGCAATAAGGACTGGGACTTTGCAATTTTGTGATCCCTTGACCAGTTTCAAGTGACTTTTCAAAGGCGATGATCCTGAAGCGATTGTGTTGATTGTCAGATTGTGTTGGAGGCTTTGATGGAGGCCAATTTGAATCCTAAGGGGGGAGGGGTGATGGAGGCTGATCCAAACCTAAAGGGGGGAGTGGATTTAGAAAGGAGAGAGGCAAATGTGGCTCTACTATTGCCAAACTTCTTCTTGAATTTGACAAAATCTAGGCGATTGGAATCGAGGCAAAATAGACTATCCTTTGTAGAGTTGTTGAAAGATAGTTTGGTGTTGCCTGCTTTTCTAGATAAGCAAATAGAAGAATTGACTACCATCAATGGAGAAAAATTTTTAAACATCAGGTTGAAGGATGCCAATGCACTTGCTTCTGCTTTTTGTGGACCATGTTGGAAGATTAAGCTAATTAAACTAGGCCTCAAATGTCAGCCATTCTGGAAACCATGAAGAAGGCCATCCCATTTCAAGATCCATTTTTTCCAGTGATGATTTATGTAAGGTGCGTGTTGATTTGATTCCTGAATAGAGAAAACTTTATCAAAGCTTATGTTAAAAGTTCTTGGACAATCAATGGTAAAAGAATGACCATTTCATCCTTTGCCCTAGTTTTAAATCTCTGTTGGCACTTGTTTGGGTCTACTTGCCTAATTTAAGGCACACCTCTAAGGCCCAAGTGTGTTGAGAGCCATAGTAAGTATGATGGGAAGGTTTTTTATGTATGCTTAATGATGTGGTTAAATTTACAAGACTAGGAATGATAGCCATTTGTTGAGATGGACTTGTCCAAGTCCCTTCCCCACTTGGTTAAAATTGAAAATGGTGATGAGATTATTATTCAACCAATGGAGTGTGGACTAAATGAACCTAAATATTGCACAAATTGTTTAAAGATTGGCTATAATTCAAGGGACTGTAGTTGTTAGATAGCTGCAAACAAAGAAAAGGAACACCTAGGTATCAAATTCCAACCAATATTGTAAGGTATAATCTGTTCCTCTTAAACTAACTTGTTCGTCATTATAAAGTAATTCATCATCAAAACCATTACACTCTTGTACATCTATATATACCTTGGTGCTAGGTGTGGGCTTTCACCACACCATTTTGTAAGTATTGTGCCTTAGTTTCTCACTTGGTATCAAATTCCAGACGATCCTCCACATGTCATCTCTTAGTGCCCTTCCTACTACTTTCAATATCACCACTCACTTCCCTAGTCTTATGCAGAAGGACACCTATCAATGTTGGTGCTATCAATTCATGGACATTCTCAACATCCATGACCTACACCACATTCTTGCTAAGGATTACTGTCCACCTCCACCACTTACTAGTGACCCCACTGAACACACCAACTACACCCAAGCTAAAACTTCCCTTCATTAGCATTGAGCCATGGACAACAAATACCAGGCGCTTCTATAGAACCACACTTGGTCTCTTGTTTTGCTTCCTCTTGATTGGGTGATTGCTGGCTCTCGTTGAGTGTACAAAATCAAGTGACATGCTAATGACTCCATTGAGCGCCACAATGCTCGGCTTGCGGTCAAAGGGTGTCACCAACCGTATGGCATTGACTTCCACAATACTGTTCATTCCTGTGGTGAAGCACAATATTGTTCACTTAAGTTGTTCCTTAGTGGTGATGTTCAACTAGCGACTACACCAACTCGATGTCTACAACACTTTCTCAATAGCTACCTTACAAATGAAGTTTACATTGATCTTGGGCTACATTGATCCTTCTCACCCCACTCATGTTTGTAGGCTACGTAGGGCAATTTATAGGTTGAAACAGTCTCCTCATGTGTGGTTCTAGTGCCTTCTAAACTTTCTTTCCCATGCTAACTTCACTTCCAATCTCTTGGACTCGTCTCTCTTCATTTGATGGTCGAGTTCATGCATTATGATGGTATTGGTTTATGTTAAAGACATCGTCGTCACAGGTAACTCTTCTTCCTTGGTCACGTCCTTTATCACCACCTTGTAAAACACCTTCGAGTGTCGTCACCTTGGGTGCGTTAACTACTTTCTTGGATTCCAAATCACATATGACGGGTTGACCATTCATTTATTGCAACAAAAGTATGCCCTTGACCTCTTCAAGCGCTTTGGCATGGAAGATTGCTCCACCATTGCTACTCCTATTTGTGCTAGGACTCATCTACAACCTTACAATGGTAGTCCTCTCTCTGACGCTACAGTGTATTGCAACATGATTAGGGGGCTTCATTACTTGATGCTTTCTTGCACTGACCTCGTGTTTGCCAACCTTACAATGGTAGTCCTCTCTCTGATGCTATAGTGTATCGCAACATGATTAGGGGGCTTCATTACTTGACGCTTTCTTGCACTGACCTCGTGTTTGCCATCGATTAGTTGGCCTAGTTTCTTTAGGCATCAATGACCACTCATCTTCAAATGGCCAAACGGGTTCTCCATTATGTAAAGGGAACTCTCACTATAGGCCTCCACTTCTAACCATTGTTCGCTACCCTTACAACATACTCCGATGTTGATTAGGCAAGCGACTTGGGTGATCGTTGCTCAGTTACTGGCACATGCTTGTTCTTCGATGCTAACTTGGTTTGCTGGGTTGCTTGCAAACAAACCATGGTTGCATAAGTATTGTGCCTTAGTGTCTCACTAAGATGATGCGGAGGATTAAACACCAAAACACCTTGTGAACAGTAACTTTTTGTCAACTTTCTTTGGGAAAATGAACTTGCACCTGAAAAGTTAATTGCAAGATGGAGGAGTCTTCTTAAGGCGTGGAATAGAATTGTCAAACATGCAAAATGGATAGGGAGAAAAGTTGACATCAGTTTTTGGGATGATTGGTGGCTAGATAATGGTTCCTTGTCTGAATAGTTGAATGTTAATGTCAGAAATCTGTCTATAAAGTTGCTGAAGTACATAGGGATCGAAATCTTGTTGCCACAATGCAAATCCCTGAAACCTATATGGATGACATTCAGCAAAAAAATGTTGTATATTAAAGTCACTAAAGATGATTCTGTTGGATGCAGACCACTGATGGGCATGTCTTGATCAAATCTGCTTGGGATATTGTTACTTTGTTAAACTGATATCAATATACAGCAAATGGAATTCAAGCTTGTGGAACAGTTAACTTCTTGCTAAATTCTCCTTTTTCTTATGGAGATTACATTATAGGGCACTACCCATGAAGGAGAATATCAAAAGAAGAGTTGTGTTGGCATCAACATGTGTTTGCTGTAAGGTGTATAGGAATGAGGACAGCTAATCACCTTGATTTTAAGGGAGATTGGGTAGTTTTAACTAGAATGTGGAGTTGCAGAAAATTAAACCCGAAGTTGAAAGACCAATCTGATTGGAAAGCTACTGTCTGCTAAACTCAACTCCAAGAAAAAAAGAATCAACTACAGAAAGTTTTTCATCACCAGTCTTCTTTAAGAACTTTGGAAAGAAAGTTGCAATGTTCTATATGACAAAGATTGGGTCTATTGATGATATAAAGATGGGAGTGGAACGTAACATGAAGACCTTTGGTTTAACTCAAGGGTTAAAAGATTAGGACCTGTCAAGGAATGCAACTAAGGGCAGAACCATATGGATCTGATGGGTGAAGCTACATAAAGGATTTCTGACATCAAATAGGAACGGTGCTTGTGATATAAATGGCAACATGTCTGGAGGTGGAACTCTTTAGGATGACACTGGTGAGATTATCTTCACTGTTAGTAATTTTTATGAAAAAGGACATGACACTATTGCCAAATGTTTTGCCCTATGTGATGGTCTCAATAAATGTACCGAGAACAATGTAAATTTAAGCTTGATTGAAATTGAAATCGACTCCTCTATCTTATTTCAAGTTATAATGGAAAGTTGGTGGCCAATCAGTGGACAATTCTTAGGCAATGAGTTGTTATTGTAAATTTTATTTTATTAAAATCAACTAGTTAGTGATAAAGAGTTCATAAGTGATATAAAGATTTTAATTTCACTTATCAGTTTTGATGTGAGACTATTTTTCTTAACATGTCTTCATGTTTGTGAATTCTTCATTGAAGTACTCTTTGCTAAATGAACAAATGACTGATTCTCAAAACCTGAACTTAACCTAAATCAATTGAAGGTTGCATGAGCTGTGCAATTGTCATACCAAAGTTATATATTTGTGAACACCAATATTCTAATTTCTTTGTATTTGGTAAACGTTGCTGGGAATATGTACCAATACACTTACTAGTGTATCATGTAGTTGTTCACCATGAAGATCATCATGGTTATCAAATGTTACAGTTATGTTGGACCTTGATTTTACCAATTTATACTTTGGATCTTATTGGATAACTTTCCTTGTTTTGATCAGAGAAAAAAGATGGTAATAAAATGATACACTGGGTTTACAACTTCTAGCAATGAAAGTTTTACTTATTTTCATTTGAATTGCTCTCAGCACAACCCAGAAAATGCCTTGATAATATAAAATTAGTTACAGGCTTTGTAAAATTCCTATATTCAGATTACTGTGATTCTTGTCTTTGCCATTGTCACTGTCTTCTGCTCTTACATTGTGTTTAATGGTTGGATTGTCTTTTGTACAGGAACAATCTGCTTCAAATAATATACTGTGCAATGTAGACATGGGTGATTGCAGAGGAGGAGCAACAGGATTAATCTTGACCACAGTAAACAAAATGCAATTGCATGTTGTGAGCTTATAAGCTCGATTTTTGCAGTCTAATCTGACACCAAAAAGTTATTCTTGTTGATGAGGAAGTTACATTAAGATAAACCAGCTCATGCATTCATGGTACTGTTTTTGTTTAGGCTTGAATTTAGATCTTTGTTTTATGGTGAAGAAAAATATCAGCTGTGCAAGTTGGTGTAAACCTTGTGTAAGTTGGAATCCATTGTTGAGCAATGATAGCAAAATCTTCAAAGCAATGGATTTTTGGATCATGTGGTTTGATTCAACTCCTTGAAAAAAAAAGAAAGGTCACTAGATTGTTATAGACTGATTAAAGATAATTAGCTTGATTTTGAAAACATTGTCATGAAAAAGTTATCTGATTTTACCATTTAATTATACAAGGATCTTTTTGAGTAGTGTGAAATATGAGTATTGTATGATGAAACAAGAATGATGTAAGTATTTGTTAGGATTGACTTATTATTATGTCAAAAGTTTGAGCTGGTAGTGTAGATGTACTTATTTTTCTTTAAATACAGTAGTATTAGTACATGTTTGAGTTGTATAGCTTATATAATCAATTACGTGCTTTTTGGTACACATACTAATGTGTTGTTGAAATTGAATAGAATTGAATTAGAAGGAATTTAATTTTACTTAATTTGAACGTTTGTGCTAAAGAAAGGGTTGAAAATTGATTCTCGAACTTTTATAAGTATAAAATGAGGGTTAAGAATTGAATTTTTACTTTTTCAAGGAGAGTGACAATTAATTCTCACCAAAGAGGGTGATGGAATAATACGTGGAAAGTGTATAACAATTATAAGTTATTTTTTAAATTAAAAATAATAATAATAATTAAAAATTATAAAAATATTTTAAAATGTTTAATAAGTATTTACAAATATTTATTTTTTATTGAATACTAAGAATTGAAAATAAGTTATTTTCAATTCAAATCTTTTCAATTCCTATGTATACATAAATACTCATATTTTTCAGATCTATTCAATTTTATACAAATACTCTTGTATTGAATTTATTTTGCTTAGTTTAATTTTTATTGAAAAATAAATTCTTGTCAATTTATTTTTATTTAATTGTACATGCATAAATACCCCCCTTAAGTGAAACTGTTGGTCTCATATTCAAATATTGATTTAAAAATTTTGATAATCAAAATATCTTTAATGAATGTAACTTGAACTAAAGTAAAATTTTAATAAATAGTGGATTACACCTTAGGTAAGTAATTATAAAATAAATTTTGAATTTAAAAAATTAATAATAATAAAATAAAAAAGTATAGCTAGAAAATTTTTTTTGCTTGTAGAGACAATATTCTGTTAATCTTATACTTAAATAGAAGAAATTCAAACCTAAACACCAACATTATCATTGTAGGGAAAATAGGCTTAAGGTCACTTAGCCTTCGTTTGTGCCCATGGATCGGAATTCATGCAAATCGAATTAAAATGAATTCAATTCCTATGGATCATTTGTTTGTATCTATGAAATTGAATTCAATTCATTTTTTTCAATACTATTATTTTTTAATTTAAGATAGAAATGAAGTTCAAACTCATAAGGTATGATTCGTTTGAAATTCAACCAACTTGAGCTTCTTTGCTCACTTTCGTCCGATTACAAGAATTTTTAATTTTATTCAATTTTAAGAGGTACATAAATATCTTTACATTGAATTTTTTTCATACTCAATTCAATTCCACTCAATAAGGGTAGGTTTGTGCATGCGGAATTCCTTAGAAATGAATTTATTAATTCATTTCTTGAGTGAAATTGAATTAAACGGAAATGAATTCAGTGTAAAAGTATTTGTGCACTACTTAGAATTGAATAGAACAAGGAATTTTGATTGTTAGATGGAAGCTAACAAGAAAGCTTGAATTGGCTAAATTCCAGATAATTCATACTTCACGAGCCTAAACTTCATTTCTGTTTTAAACTAAAAGGTGAATAATACTGATGGAAATGAATTGAAATTAATTTTTTTGGCATAAATAAGTGATTGATGAGAATTGAATTCAACTAATGAATTCTATGGGTACAAACAAACCCTAAATGAATTTTCGTCAATTCATTTTGACTAATTCCACATGCACAAATGTGTGACGAGGTATAATCAAAATTTCAAAATTAAAATACACTAAGTTAACTATTGACCATTACATTATAAGTGTGTTTGGTAACAAGATGTTTTAGTTCCAACAACTGTAGAGAGTTGAAGTTAAGAATAGTTTTGTAAATAATGTTGAAACTACATAATAAATTGTAGGGTAAAAATTTATATATAAAAGTTTATGTAGTAATGATGATATATAAGAATTTGTAGGAAGTTGGAACTCCCTATTACTAAACAAACCCTATTATCAACTCTCAAGCCACCTTGTGAGGCCCTTGTTTGTAATTCTACTTTCACGACATCGCCTTGCTTGTACTGTGCCTCAGCCCCTTTGTGTCGTGCCAATCCATAGGTTGAAATCGTGGCGTGCTTAGATAGTTTTATTGTCCAGAACGTCAGCTTAGGCTACTTAATTGGGTTATGTCAATCAAATTGTATTAGACTAGGTTGAACCTAGTTGACATGTTTAATAAACTTTGTTGGCAAAAGTAGTAGGCTGTACAATTAAGGGTATATTTGATAACAAGGTGTTGCAACTTCAAACATTGTGAAGAGTTAAGACTTGAGTTTCGTTATCAAATAGGGTTAAACTTTAAAGTGAATTGTGAGAGTTTGATTGGTTGAATTACCATAATACCCCTAAATGGATTTCTTTATGTTTTCCTTATTCTTGGACACTCCTTTAAAGGTGACTTCAATTTTTCTTCTGTCTTACCTCTATGATTCGTAGAAAACCCTTAGGGCCTATTTGTACATCTAGAAAAAATTTTCTAAGAAAATTTGGTAAATTTGAAAAACAATTTCTAAGGCAAATTTAGAAAATCATTTCCTAATGTTTGTGCACATCACAGAAAACGTCTTTTGAGTGTTTGTGCACTTAATGAAAAATGAAGAAAGTTTTTGTAATATGAGTGTTTATGCATGTAATAACATAAGAATTATCAAATGTTATACAAATTCATCAACTACTTATCTAATTTAAATGTATCAATATATTTGCATAAAATATTTTAATTATACTTTTTTTTTGAGAAAATTACATATTTACGTTGACACGTCGTCTGGCGTGCTAATGGACTTGTACTTAGGTTATTTGCATGTGTTTTGTTAATTTTCATTGATTTTTAAAGGACATGAATCTTTGTAGTGATGAAAAAATTTAAATTTTTTTAAAATTTTTTGGATTGTATAGACACTTGAAAATCTTTCATTTCCAAGATTTCCGATGTTAAAAACTTAAACTTATTTAATTTTACCTCACGAACAAATACACGTGTAAGCTTTGATGTTTTCTAATGTTAAAAACTTAAAATTAAATTAAATTTAAAAAATTAATAATAATAATGATAAAATGAAAAGAAAAAGAAAAAAAAGAAGCTCGTAAAGCTCATGAAGGAGTAGTGTACGGGCCGGCATTGCCGACTTGCTCACTATCAAATGGTCCGCGCCGTCGCCGCAGCGCAGCGAGCTTCGGCGACCAAGCCATGTCCCCGGCGTGGCCGGGCGTCGGAGCTGGAAGCCTTGGTGAGGTCTCGATGCGGGTCCGTGAACCTCACGCTATCGGAATCAACTACCCTCTTCCAAGGAATGGTGGAAGCCGACCCGCCGCCTTCGATCTACACCGTCAACATGCTCCTCGGCAGAATCCAGAAGCTCAAGCACTACCAAACCGTGCCGTACCTGTACAACAAGTTGGCCTTGGTGGCCAGGGTGTCCTTGTCGCCTGATGTGCACACCCATGGGATCCTGATCGATTGCTTCTGCAAGGTGGGGCATGTGGATGCCGGGTTTGGGATGCTAGGGGGGATGCTGAAGATGGGTATTCGCCCTAACACGGTGGCGGTCAGTGGTTTGGTCGGCGGGCTGTGTACCGTCGGTAGGGTGAGTGAAGCGGTTGAGGTGTTCGACAAAATGCCCGCGATGGGTTGCGCACGCAATGTGGTGGTGTATGGTGCTTTGATTAAGGGTTTCTGTGGAATTGGGGATCTTGAGACGGCGATTAGGTTGCATAGGATGATGGAGGGGCACGGGTGCGGTTGTAGGCCGAATGTGGTCACGTATAATACCATCATTGATGGATTCTGCAGAAGGGGGGAGATGAGTCAGGCTTTAGCTTTGCTGAACGAGATGTGCGGCAAAGGTGTTCCCCCGAATGTTCGTACTTATACTTGTATCATACGGGAGCTTTCCTCTAACGGCCGCTGGAAAGAGGCCACTGGGGTTTTGATGAAGATGGTGCGTTGTGGTGTTTCGCCTAGTAGGGTGACATTGGGCACTTTGATGGATTCTTTTTGTAAGCATGGGCGGATTGGTGAAGCACAAAGATTGTTTGATATGATGATTGAAATGAAACAGAAACCCAATGCAGTTTCTTATGGTATGCTGATGCAAGGATATTGCCTAATGGGGTTGATTGGTGATGCTTCAAAGCTTTTTGAAGTAATGAAACGTAAAGGGCTTGCTCCTGATCTTCATTGCTATAGTATATTGATTACCGCATATTGCAGGAATAAAAAATTTGATGAAGCTATGGATCTATTGAGGGAACTACATTCCATTGGAATGAAGCCTAATATTGTCATCTACAATGCTTTACTCAATGAATTGTGCCAGGATGGTAAAGTTGAGGTTGTAAGGAATCTCATGGATGAAATGAGGAATATTGGGATCCCTCGAAATGTTACAACTTATAATTCTCTTATATGTGGCTTTTGCAGCTTGGGAAACTGGAAACAGGCGGTTAGTCTTTTTCAAGAAATGATAGATTGGAGAATCCTTCCTAATCTAGTGACGTTTAGCACAATAGTTGATTCTCTTTGCAAAAATAAACTCCCTAGAGTGGCACACTCTTTATTTGAGCGAGTGATACGCATTGGAGTTGAACCTGATGTTGTTTTGTATGGCTCACTGATGAATGGATATTGTTCGGCAGATATGATGCAGAAAGCTGTGAAAGTTTTTGATTGCATGATTTGTCGGGGCCTCAAGCCAGATCTAATTTGTTATAATATTTTAATCAAGGGCTATTGCAGAACTCCAGAAATTGATAAGGCTATCAGTCTCTTCTGGGAGATTCCCATGAAAGGATTAAAACCTGATTCTATGACAATTACCACCTTATTATTGGGTTTAATCCATATTGGTAGATTTGACGATGCATGGAAACTACATAATGAGATTTCTGAGCGTGGCCTACTTTCAACTTCAGAAACGTACTACAATATGTTGGATGGTGTTCAGAGTACATAATGCATTCAAGATGGTCATAAAGATGCAATTGATCCAAAACAGATACAATTGATTTCGGATATACATTATTTTACGGAGTTACTGTTAAGAAAGTGATACCTTACAGAGTTGATGAGGTCATTGTATTCATTGGCATCAAGCTAGCCAGGAGATTTTCATAATGGACTTTGAAAAGAAGTCTTACTCTTCCAGCTGTCTGATTAGGCTGTAAAGCTTTTTAAAAAATTATTCTTGAAAAATTTTATAGATGCTGTGAACTTTTTGGGCAGTCTATTCAAAGCATCAGATCCTTCTCTTGATATGCAACCTTTCTTTGATCAGACACTATCAAAGTATGTGGGCTACAATCTTTTCCTTTGTAGGAATCACATACCAGTAGATGTGCAAGTAATGACATTATCAGGTAATTTAAGTTCCTTTTCTGCATGGCCTGAATCCATTTTTATTTGCAAAATGAAGAACCCATGAAATTTACTGTTTACTAATAACTTGTCAATCAATTACTTAAGCAGCAGTGGTTATTGTGTGTTGTGTATCTATTTCAACCCTGCTAATACTGATGTATCACTAGATACCTTGATGATCAATCTTCAAATATGCCAACTTTGTTAACTTGAGTATTTAAAATTTTATACAGGGGCTTTTAATTTTGTCATTTTGTACTCCTAAAGAATATGATATTTGGGTTTCATTATGCATTCCGGAAATGTGAAGCTCATCTCCACGAATCAAAATTTTATTTCATGGATTATTTTATGCTTCCAAATGCTTGTTTGGTTGCTGAGTTTGGACTCTACCAACAGAATTTTTTTTTGAATGTAAGCACAGTGTAACAGTGGTCACTGTCACACAACTGCTCTAGGAAAATGTCAGTTATTAATTGGCATTCCAAATCATGTGGTATTTGGAATGTGCATTGTTCAAGTTGTATGCCATGCAGCTTTTGGCATATCATAGCAAGAGCTGGGTCTTAACCGTAGCAGAAAATACCATGAAATAATATAGCAAATTATCCATAAGAGAAAATGCCGTGCAATAGAATTTGTGCAATTCTCTCTGAATGGAGTATTGGAATGTAAAAAATACTCTGTCTAATAAACAAGAAAACAGAAAATGGAATCCCTGTATTAAGAGACACTTCAGATTGAATCGAGTTGTTGGCAACTGCTGGAATGCTTCAAAGCACTTGGCAGTGCACGATCAAAAATGTAGAAGCATATACAAATATCTCCTCCATTTCGTCCTGGTTTTCAGGTGGTGTATGTGATCAATAGATGTTTTCATATATCGTATTTGTTACATTTCTAACTTTCCCCAGTTGCCTTTGTTTGTGGCTTCTTTCCCCTAAATACTAACTAAGCTACACAGAAATTGCTTGTGTTATATACTATATATTTATTTTTCTTGTATATTTACGTTAGACAAAATCTGCAGCAATGTTTTCAAAACAGACCAGACATTGAACTGATTTTCTGCCTGGTCCAGTTTGACGAGTTGGACCTGATGACATCACAATTATGTTATTTTTAATTAATTTCAAAATAAAAAACTCGAAACTAAGAAAAATTCAGGTGAAACATAGAAATATAGAAAAATTACAGAAAATATAGGAAAATATTCTAACCATATTCATCATTATAATGCTAAGGGATATTTTTTAAAAAAATATAAAGAAAATAGTAGACATTAATTTCAAAAGCAAAAAAGAGAGTGGATTGAATAGTAAATTGATTAGATTGGTTGGTTATACTGGTCTGACTGTCTGACATAGAATTGTGTTTTGATCCATATTGGCGAAATTTCATTGGATCAATTTCTTGAGGAGTTGATCTAATACATGTGTGCTTATTGGCTTCAGTCCCATTTTGGACAAAATTTTGACCCGTTTGGGTTATTGTCTAAAACAGGTCATTTTTAAGCAATGGAACTATCGTATTGTCCACTATGGATGAAATTTTTGTGAATTTTGTGATACACCAGTGAAATGTGTGGGGAATGAGGTGGTTCTCCGATCTGCTGTAAATGCTAGTTGTTTTCTTTTCTGCTTAAAGCTGCAAAAAGGACTGCATAAGTTTCTGAATCACTTTAATCTTATAGGATCTTCTCCAAGGCTTGCACAAGGTATGTTTTTGGTTCATTCCCCTCCTTGTCAATGTCAGATCTTGGTTTTTATCTTAGATCTAAGATTATTTTCACAAGTTACACATATTTTTGCAATTTACAAATTTCCATGTTTTTTTTCTTCTAATTTTTTGCAATTTTCGTTTTTTGATGTGTTTATGGAAAAATGCTAATGGGTTCAGCATAGGTTAGATACAAGGTTATCTAAGGCAGATACATATTTTTTTTCAACTTTAAATTTTTTGGGGTTTTTTTTGTTTTTCAATATATTATTTTTACTAGTTGGCGTTCACTAGATTTTTCAGATTTTAGGCTAGATGTTAGATGATTTACCTTAGTTTAGAATTTTGTTTGTAAGTCATTGTATGTGATATTTTTTTGATATAATGTCTAAAAATTAAATCTAATTGATTCTAAATATCTATTATAATTTGTTGGTCTTAGAATTTTAAGTTGAAAATTGAGGTTTTTCTTTCAAAATTTGATGTTTCTGTGACTTTGTCCCGTCTCCTTTGAAACTTTTACTGAAAATATGTCTCATTTTTCCAATACAATGATATTTTGAAATGATACCAATATTGAAGACCTTGTTGTCTGGTCCAACCAGACCTGCTGGTTGAATGTGATAATGGTCCAACAGTGGGTAAACATACTGGAGAGGTCTACAATGGGCAAACGGACTGGTAAGGCCAGGTCCACAGTTTGACTGGTCTGAACGGCTGATCCAACTTGGTTTTTAAAATAGTGATCTGTAGCTTCTTTACTAATTTCAATAATAAATCTTGTGCGAGTAGCTGTAGGACTGAAATTTGGTTAAACAAGATTACTTGATAAATCTTGTTATAACGTTGCTCCAAGTGAACATTGTGTACTTTAATAGTTTCCGTTTAACTTGATCTTTAAGACTGGATAATTTCTCACATCTTGTTTCCACACTTGCAGCAGGGTACTGCTGATGAGGACAATCGATATTCAGGAAGGATATTCTAATTTTGAAAATCAATTAGAAAATGTAAGTGAATTGTTGCAGCTTGTATTACATCATTTTTCTCTTATTGTCAGTTTCCAGTTAGATTTATCTCCATGGTAAGTTTGTCAATAAAATGAATACCTGCTCTTTTTGTACTTATGAAACTCATAATATGTATGCACTAAGACAATTCATTTATATTTTTCAAATCCTACTCAAGAAGCCTGAAATTTCATTACAGTTGAATGTCTAGGATGGTGGAAAGTGCCACATTTGATAATTGATACAAAGTTGTTACCAAAAAAATTGATACAAAGTTGTTGGATCTTCAGTTGTTCATTATTTGCTTGAGGTTTATTACAAGTAAATCCTGGAATAAATTCTATTAGTGAATAATGATACATGTTATGTAAGTGTAACACCACCTATAGAAAGTTAAGGTGATGGTATTGGAACGTATTGCTTAAAAATTAATTAAATAATTTTAGGTCATATATGCATGTGTATACTATTAAATTAACAAAACATTATTAAATGGAATCATGCATGATCTTAGTTTAGGCTTAGGCCTCGTTTGAAGCCATGTTGGGTGAGCGTGGTGATTTGGTGGCACGATTCCCAAGGCGTGATGATGTCAATTTCACTCTTGTCAGTCAGCATCTGTCCATTTGTTTCAAAGTATTTTATTTTGTTCACAGCCACTACAGCATTGTGGTAAATAATTTTGATATTTTATTATGATATGTATTAACAAAAATGTAATTGCATGTTATCAATAAGTGTATTTGTATCTTTCAATAGTTGTAACTGTAACTATATTTGTTTTTGATATTTTCTTTTAATAGTAACCGTATCAATAGTACTCAACTAAAAATAAGTTACGGAGGTGTTGTTATGGTGGCCACTCGTGCAATTCGGGAAAGGGAAGGGTGGGCTGGAAGTGGTGCTTTTTTTGGTTGAGGTGGCTGGCGATGGTATGGTGGTTGATCTCAATTAAAAATAAAATCTGTTTCTTATATTATTTTGATATTTTATTGTTTCTGCTACAGTAAAGTAATAATTGTTATAGTAAATGAAACACTAAAGATTTCTAAGTTATACCCTATTTAATAGCAGGTACTATGTAGCGTTGCATTGTACAGTAAATAGAGTTTCAAAAAGTTGAAACAAGCAATACTTTAATAAACATTAATTAACATCACAAAGATGACTTTTCAAAAAAAATTGTAAATATGTAAAACACAATGATTAAACAACAAATCATGTACATATAATATTTAAAAGTCAAGACACTAATAAACCAAAACAAAGGTCAAAACATCCAACTGTAATAAAAATCCTAAAAAGCCGTAAAATATAATTAGTATTTATTGGATCTATTACCCAATTCGACATTAGATTTGTTTTAAGAAAACACCCAACTCTGTTTTCTACCAAAGCACATGCACACTCACCCACCATGACCTAGAGAATTTTATGCAATGCAAAGCAAATTTTTAAGATGCATTTGATAACAAGGTACTCTAACTCCAATAATTGTAAAGAGTTGGAGTTGAGAGTAGTTTTATGAATAATGTTAAGGTTATATAGTAAATTATGAGGTCAAAGTTTGTGTGGTAATAATGATATATGAGAATTTATGAGGAGTTGGAATTCTCTGTTACCAAATGTTAGTCATGTAAGATATTAAGACAACAACAAAAACAACCAATGCCCTAATTTGAGTAGAATGGAGAAAAAATGTTGAATACCATTGAATATTTTTCCCATATTCAAGGATTATGGGGCCATATGAGAAATAATGTTGCCCCATATTCTTATGTTGAATTTTTATTTTTTTTCTTATGTCAAGGATTATATTTAAACTTGTATCATTGTTTTTTACAAATTATGTTGATGATGATTAATTTCAAATTAGCAATACTGAAAAATTATGTTTTTTTTTGAATTTATGAACATGCACAAATACTTGGATTTCATTTTCCTTTGAATTCTTGAATAGACATGAATGCTAAGAAATTGGACGACATGAAACTAGTTTCCCATGTTTTTTGATTCGTGTCAATTCTCTTCTCGACTCTAAAATCTACTTTTCAAGCAATT
Source organism: Amphibolis antarctica (assembly GCA_024699675.1). Taxonomy (NCBI): domain Eukaryota; kingdom Viridiplantae; phylum Streptophyta; class Magnoliopsida; order Alismatales; family Cymodoceaceae; genus Amphibolis; species Amphibolis antarctica. Next base: position 4,846 of record JAMKPZ010006115.1, on the reverse strand, counting down.
CTTTATGCATAAACGAATCTTATATTTAAAATAACTCAAATCATGAGAAACTGTGTTGCTATCAACATAAGATTGTATCTTATTTGATTTCTGATCATGCAGATACATGGTGAAGTCTACCAGGTCTTTGCAATCGTTTATCATTTGTTCATCAATACCCTAAGGGACAGCAATAAGAATCAATACCTCAATCATACTGATATATGAAAAGAATGCTGAATATATTTTTTCCCTTCATATTCTATGTACAGAATTACACATAACGTGGCTCATAGGGAAATATCTTGGTGACAATTTTCTTCATCAACAAGTGATGGATGTTATACATTGTGACACCTAATTTATGATTGCGCAGATGCATGGAGTCTATCATGTCTTCACAGCATAGTTCCTAGGCTAGGTACCATAATGAATCTGTTAGAGTCTAAATATATATTAGGATTTTTGTATTGTAGGTTTAGTTTTATATTGTTTGTATTTTTGTCATCCTTATGTAGCTTCTATATAAAAAAGCTTTATGCTTATAAATGAAATCACCCAACTTTCACCTTACTTCTATGTTCTACCAAAATCTAAACATTTTATGCCCATCTTTCTTTTTAAGAGTATTTGTTCTCAATTGGATTTTATGCCCATCATGACTTGTTTTCCATATTTTTATAATATCACATGATTTTATTATTTAATATCAGATTTTGCAGTGTAATGCATATATTTTGCATAATTTACATGATTGGTGTGGTATACTTGGAAAAGATCATGTGCAGTGACACCACTAATGGCATTTATGTGCTCACAACTTTGGATCATCTGATTAAAACCAGAGTTCTTGTATATGGTGGCAACAAGGGATCTCCTTAAATCAAGTTATATTTTTTTTGTAATATTACATGTTGGCAACGTGGTATTACCTTTTTGTTGCATTATTTTATGGTTTTGTTTTGCTATTCTATAATTTTGCTGTAATATTAATTTCCATGGTATCCTGATTTTTAAATTTTTTCCAATTTTTGATACCATTTTTCTATTCAGTTGTATGTACATGATTTTATTGTAAAATACTTATTTATATATGAATTGACATTTCATTTGTGGTTTTTTTAAATGGTTTAACATGACTTACAACAAAAATAGCAATTATTTGAGTCATGATCTCATTTTTGTGAAGTTGGTCACATGATTTTTTTTTGTGTAAAATGGTTTGACATAACATGATTGACACCCTTTTTGATGATCAAACCTTTGCAAACTGTTTGCTTATCTTTCTTTTTTGTTCTCCTAGATCAGTACTTGCTTGTTTTACTAGTGATTCTTTACTTTGACTGTGAGTTTATTTTTAATATAATATTTTACTTTTACCTTGCAGAAAATAAAACATCATATGATTGACATATAAAAGGACTACTTTACATATTGATAAATGATTTAGTTTACATTATTTATTTCTATGGTACCACCATTTTTGGTTTACCTCTTCCATTAAGTTTTTTCTTCAAAAAAAAACATTATTTGTCTGCATATCCTTTAAAACATATATATCTTTCAAAATAATAGATTTTCTTGTATATATTTAAAAAAAGGAAAAAAGAAACAGCTCTCTATCCCCCTCTGGGTTTTGTTTTTGTTTTTGTTTTTGTATTGCCATGTATTCTTCTGGTTAACTGACAAAGTAATACATGTTGTAGTCATTGACAGAGGGTAAAATGATAATAATTAAGAAAATTCGATCTCCAGATTTACTTCTCTTGAATATTACTGAAGGTGGTAGATCTTAAAAATGTTCCAATCAATCAAACAACCTGAATAAACGGTGACTTTGATGTCATTTCTGCAGCATATAGATTGATAATATTTTTACATATGGGCAAAATAGCTGTAGATACTTTAGTTGGGTTGAATGAAGATCCAAAGCACCAAATAGCTGCTGGAAATTTTGAGTGGAAAGGAGTTGAGATTGCTCAAGCTTTGATCATAATTAATTCAATTGTTCAGATGCTGCGATCACATTAAGATTTAAATCTTGATAAGCATAAATACCATTGTTATTAAGAAATAATGGAACTTTTTTCTTGTGAATGAGTTATGCAACACATGAACTGATAGGATGAAGCATGCATACACATGCATCTTATGATTCTCTCCATGGCTTACGAATGATTGCATCCACAAGTATTTACAATTCCTGGCTTTGAAGAATTTGCTGACAACCTGTGAGATGATATCAAAAGGCTACAGTTGGCTCAGCAGGTCTACAACAAATAAAGCTCCATCTAGGTCAATCCTCCTAAATTATAACCACAACCAGCAAAGGTGGGCAATTGAGACATTGTGATAGAAGGGGGCTCTGATTATCTCTAATGCAGAATTACTTTGTTGGTTTAGTTTATCACACCTGTTAAGTCATATTTCAGTCTGCAAGGGAGAAGAACATTCATGCAAAGGTGCATCAAGAAACTTCTTGAAACCCAACTTCAATTCATACAGAATTGGGTTAAGTGTTACAGTTGAATGCACACCCATCCAATACCCCACATTCCACATTAGACACATATACAAAAGAACACAATACATGATACAAAGTACCTCTGATGCTTTCCTCTGAGAAACCAAGAGGAAACAGGAGGCAGTACCAAAATCCCTACCTCTTCACTCTTGATGCCAGAGGTGGGATCAAATGAAACAACCACTCACCGTATGTGATCTTCTCATGGTTTCAAAGCTCCCTGGTGGTCCAACACACTGCTTACACAGAAGTCAGAAGGTCCTCAAGTGAAAACAAAGAGACACCTCTGTGGTGAAGCAAGCACCTGTATTGCCTCTACATATGCTGTTCAGGTTCACACTTGCTGAACCAGATGCGATGTAGGGATGCCTTCACCATCGTTCGGTCTTGAAGCTTTAATCTTTGTGGACACTTCTGCAATGACCAACTTAGTCAAGAGCAGACCAGCAAGTAGTGCTGCCACCATCAACATTGTGAAAACATTGTTCCAGCTATTGGTGGAGATGTATCCAGTTAGAAGTGGACCAATGGCTGCACCAACCGACCCTGTTCCATCTATGATGGCAGTTACTGTTGCCAAGGCTCGAGAGTTGCCTTTAAGTGATTTGTGCGTGCCGAGATCGGCCGACACAGCGGTTGTGATCAGCGCATAGGGGCCATTCACAAGCATCCCGGTAATGAACATGAGGCCAATGTTCCAATGAATTGAGATAGTACCATATGTGCGATAGATGTATAGTGCTGGAATGGCACAGTACATGAAGCTTGCGGCTGTGATGGCCCGGGCATCAAGATGGTCAGAAATGTGACCTGCTAATATGCCACCAAGCACTCCTCCAACATCAAACAAGGTAGACAAAGTCCCAGCAGATGAATCAGACAAGTACTTGCCAGCAATCTCTGCAAGACAGACATCACAATCTCTACCTTAAATAAACAGGAAATCTAAGAGAGGAAGAGGGAGAGAAAGAGACTAGGTGTACCTGTATGGCTGATGTAAAATGGTAGCCAGTAGAGAAAAGTATAAGCCACCAATTTGGAGAAGAAGAGGCACAAAGCAAACGGTGCAACACCAGGAATCTTCCATGCCTCAATAAAGCCCACTGCTCTACCTTTGCACTCATCTCTCTCTCTCAATAGTGGTTCAGTGACCTCATTCTTGTCAGGATACTTGAGGTTGCCATCTTCCTCTTCAACAACATCCACAGACTCGGGACTAACAGGTAAGAACAAGAAGACAGCCAACCCAACAACAGCAATAAGCATACCGGGAACCACAAAGGACCAGCCCCAACCATAGGCCAGCAATGCTGAAGCAACCAGTGAACCAGTTATATTTCCAACTGATGTGTGTGCATTCCAGATTCCCATGATTAGCCCTCTCTTGCTCTTTCCAAACCACTTTCCAACAACTGCAACCACTGACGGCCAGCCTGTTGACTGGAAGATACCTGCAAGCATCTGGATGCCAAGGTAGTAGTAAAAACTATGGATGTTTAGCCAGTAACCAGCTCCAAATAGGGCAGTGAAGATGCCCGTCCCAATCATTCCTATTGTCAAGAAAATCCCAAGATTCATCCGATCACCCATATGTCCAGCAAAGTACATGCCAATGGAATACATAGAAAGGAAAGCAACATCAATCTCTCCCAACATGGTGGTGCCATCTTTACTATCAAAGGGAGCCCAACCACTTTTAGTGACAGACTTCATCTGCAAATTCTGTGCTGGTGTCACATAATTGATTCCAGTCCAATGAGAGGAACCCAATTCAGATGACTCTGGATCAAAAACACTCTTGACAATGCTTGTGGTTTTCCGGGTCGCATGGTAGCTTGTGTATGCAAAAAATGTGAGGATCAGGACAATGGCCTGGTATGTTCGAAATGAAATGGAAGATTTCCCGATGTATTCTGAGAAGCGAATGCCAAGAGGTTTACTGGTTTTCCTTTCAATGGTAGCTCTCTCTTCATCTGGAGAACCCATTATCATGCTTTTCAAATGCTGGTAACTGACCTGGTTGCCAATTTGATCCGATTGGAAATCTTCAACCAACTAAAACAATAGGTGCTCTATCTGTTGTAAAAAAGAAAATAAAAAGCCCACAAAGTTAAGTCATTGTTCAACACTAGAATGACAGATTCAGAAGCCATGATCATATTACCTAATATTTTTGATAAGCTCAAATATATAAAATTCAAAAGTCAACCAATAGTTCTTGATTAATTCTTTAAAACCAGGCCTTAACTTTTCACAGTATTTAAGGGCCATGAATGAGAAACATAAGAAAAGTAATAAATTCATTTTCACTTGGTCTTAGCAATATTATTTACTAATCATCAA
>JAMKPZ010006114.1:0-11183 GCA_024699675.1 Amphibolis antarctica | reverse complement strand
CATGTAGTTAAAGGTTCCTGCATCAAAAAATTTATGGATCATCTTGTTATCCTTTGAACACAAGAGATATAACCAGCATTGAAGAATTCATACTTGAAGTCTATAGATCATGTAGTTAAAGGTTCCTGCATCAAAAAATTTATGGATCATCTTGTTATCCTTTGAACACAAGAGATATAACCAGCATTGAAGAATTCATACTTGAAGTCTATAGATCATGTAGTTAAAGGTTCCTGCATCAAAAAATTTATGGATCATCTTGTTATCCTTTGAACACAAGAGATATAACCAGCATTGAAGAATTCATACTTGAATATATTTCAAAAGGATATCAGTATGCTCTAACAATAATGGGGAAACTATCCTCACCATATGGCATGGTAATGGTCAACCATCCATTCCTTGCTGATGAGGGTTTCTATAGTTTTTAAAGGGAATGACAATTGTCTATTTTGCCAATTATTTTAGCCCAACTATGTTTTGCACAATATGTTTGCAGCCTACTTATCTGCAAACAGGCTCCTCCTTTGGTGCAACCTTAATAACACCATTAGGCATCTGGAATGGTAATATGATGCAATAAGGACATAGTGTCTAACATGGAAATCTTCAGTTTTGCATTGAAATAGATAAGCAACTTGATGAAAACATCTATTCCAAATTTTATAAAACTTTGTCTAGAATTCATCCTCCATGAATTCCATGCATTTAAGCATTGAATTTTGCATCTAATCTACTGAAATTGCACATAAAACATATGGGAATCAAGCCTAACCATGCACTTCATGCTTAGGCATAAGTTACTGTTACTAAGTCGCAACCTTGTCTTTTAGCCCTTATTCTCCCATACCATTGCCAAGGAAGTTGTTTCTTCTATTAACTCTGGAGTAGGCCCTCTCCATGATCTGCCAGTGGTTCTTCCTAGAATTGAGATTCTTTCCATCTCCATCTAGGGAAGACATGTTCTTGAAATCACCAAAGTTTTGGGTTGAAAGACCCTAGACCTGAGTGAGGATCTCTAGCAAAGGAGTGGGCGTGAAGGGAGGCTTGAGAGGTTATGATAAACAAAAGATAAACTGCTATTTCCTCTGCGTTCATGTCCTTTTATAGGGGTGATGTCAGTCTGGGATGGTTGACTATTGATTGGCCATTCAACGATCACCCAGAGGCGGTCAGAGGCTTCCAAATAGTCGACTGGTTATTATGATCTCACTTCTCAATGAACTTAGATTAATTACTCAGAAATCAGGAGATTTACTTGATGTATTCCTATAGAATAGAAGCACATAACAACACCACTCAGCCAAGATGTCAGATTTCAGCCATTTGTCTTTCTAGAATTTATGATAGAACCTAAGTGTTGTGTAAGATGTATTTGATCTGACATATTCATGTCTTGAGCATACAAGGCCACTTATCTCTTAAACTCTGAAGCATGTCCATATCTGGTGTTCATGGCTGTCACCCAGTGAAGCATGTTTTCATTCGTATTTCATTGCCACCACCACCATTAGCAGTTAGAAAACTGAGGCATATAGCTATAGGATTCTGCCCCACGTTATAACTTGTCATCAACATTCAGAAAATTTGGGAATGAAAGACTTCACACTGTTATATACAATTAAGTATTTCCCCTTTTAATTCACAAGTCGTTCATTTCATGCAGGTTCGCGTGAATGGTCCAGACACTGCACCTGTCTACAAATTTCTTAAAGAGAGTAAAGGAAGTTTTCTGGGAAGCAGAATAAAGTGGAATTTTACCAAGTTCTTAGTTGGCAAGGATGGGAAAGTGATATCTCGTTATGGCTCAACCACGACACCAATGTCCGTTGAGGCAAGTCCTGTTCAGCTCTCATTTTCTTTCATCATTCATGTAATTTTCTATTTACTCCACAACTTTACTGAAAATCTGTCATGCACTTGTGTTCTGATACCTTTCTTTCTTTCCCATCAATACTTAAACTACACATGCAGGAGGACATCCGCAAGGCACTTGGGTTGGATTAGGATTCTCCTGCTAGCCAGATTTTCATCGAGGTTGCTTGCTACTCTCACCTCTTTCCACTTGTTTTGATATTCTTTGAGTTGGAGACGCAAAATTACTGGGTGCCACTTGTGAATGCAAGTGAAGCAGAACGCATCATGCCTTTTTTTTTTTTCGTGTGGTATACCACTGTAAATGTGTTATTTCATGTCGTTGCGCATGTATATCAGACAATATTATTGGGCTTGTTAGATAATGTTTGTGTTAGTGTGGGAGCAAAACAACTAGCGTGGTCTTGAGATGGATGTCCATATCGACTATAAAGAAAATGTATATTGCAATGTGAACATTACTTTTTGCCTGGTCCTTGAAGGCAAGCAAACAAACCGATAAAAGAAAATACAGTGATTTAGCGTGAACCTCCCACTTGGTATAGCCGAAGACAGAAAGCTGGCGAAAACAAATGCATGTGAGTTAAAAGCTAAGTAGCGTGTTCGGCTGCATTGGCACAACTCAGGTATGCATTATCTTCTTCGGCAGACATGTTATTGTTTCGGGATATTTTATACTGTGTTTGAGAATATGGAACTTTGACTTCTTACGTACTCTGTATAAATTTTTATATATAAATTTTTATTTTAAAATTTATTATGTAATTTTAAAATTACTTTCAATTTCAATTTTTCACGATTGAAATTTAAACACTTTAAATGCACCCTTAAGATTTTGATAAGAGTAATAATTGATTTGGAGCGTGAGTGTTGGGTGACGTGAAATGCCCTTTGGGTGTGTTTATTTTTGTTTTTACTTAATAAGTCAATTTCAATAATAGTAGAAAAATTAAATAAAGAAGATTTATTTGAGTAATAAAACAAATAATATTGAAATTATAAAATAATTTATGTAAAGAAGATTTGCATATAAATTTTTTTACCATACACGATAATGATTGAGAATTTATATAAATTAGAATTGAAATCTTTGAAACGGTTTGATTGAATCTTCACGTCAACGGCGTGAACTCTGATCCCTGGGATGGGTAACCGGCAGCATCGTGTCAAAATAATTGGGCATTTTACAGGGCGTGTTTCCATGTTTTTATTTATTTAAATTATATTTATTACATGTATCTTTATTTTTTACTATATATTTTAACTTTATATAATAATATTTATCAAATATTTTTAATATTTTACGTTAAAAATATTATATTAAAAATTTACATCCTATAATTTTTTAAAAAAATATAAATTTTATTTTATATAATTTTATCTCTTAAAAAAACACAACTTTTATTCTTTCACGGCGACAGCGGTCTGGAACATCTGTGGTGTTTGTACGAGACGAGCTCTGTTCAACACACCACACCATTTATCAGAGTACGAGATCATTCGTGTATTCAAATGGTGTTTTGAAAATCAAAAGAACGTTTACTGGTCTGGACAAAAGGGAAGGGAGGGTGGCAGAGTCAGCCGTGCACGCAAAGATCTTGCTGTGGTTGTGGACATGTGAGGGAGAAGTGGTTGTGAGGTGCGGCAGAAGCGGCGGCAGCAGCAGCAGCGATATCACTTGGGAGTAGCCAGTCCCACGCACGCCTCGACCGTGGCGTTCGTACGAAACAGCAATTAAAGCCACTCCTCCCTCCTCCACTCTACGGTGGGAGGGAACAAGTAGGACGAGGCGGTCAATGTCAGAATATCCTCCAATCGGCTCGTACTTAATGGCATCCGCTGCAGGGCTCTCAGCCTCCTCCATCGTTTCCATCACCACCGCCCTGCCTTCTCTTCTCTTCTCTTTTCTGATTCTCTCTCGCAGTAATGTGTGTACGCAGGGCGGGTGAATGATGGGCGAGGCAAGAGCACGAGTGCACGCATGCGGACCTGCTCCACGTGGGTGAGGCAAGAGTCGGGTCTTTTTCAATCTTTTAAGATTTTTTTTTAAATTATTATTTTTAAAATAATTCTAAAATTTTAAATTTGATATCATAAATTTCGCGTGAAGTCTTTTCACCCAAGTAAAGTTTAAGTTAAGTTTACGTTAGAATTAGTTACAAATGATACCTGAGACTCTTCCTTTTGTAATGAATTTTTTCGTTTTTTTGTATATTTTCATGAATGATGATTTTTAATACGCCTTAGTTTCTTGTTTTTCAAATAAACATGGAGAGTGTTGAGCTTGTAATTAAAGCCTTTCCATCTATCAAACTTCTAACCTAAAATTAATTATCAACAGTAAGTAGCACTACATATAAATCTAGATTTTGTTTATTTTTAACCGCTCGGTTTACATATACAATTTTTTTTTAAATTATGTCATGGTGAACCTACGTACTTTAATATCACGTGAATATTTAACTTAAAATTAATTGATATTAGGATACAATTAGGTATTCTAACTTTAAACACCATGAGTAGTTATAAGTTAAGTATCGTTGCCAAATAGGGTTGAGTTTCATGGTAAATTACAAGATAAAAATTTATACATAAAAGTTTATACAATAATGACGATGTACAAAAATTTATATAAAACTAGAACTTGAATTAAAAGATTATTGCCAAGTAAAACTTGAATGATGAACGTAGGATTTTGTCTCTAATTACACTCATCGTTCAAGCTTAATTGATTGAGATTGGAAGCAGAAGAATGAATGCAGATTCCTTCAACAGATTAGAAAAAACACGTGTTGGTTCCCCAAGGATCTGGTCATGCCATGTCTCACCCAATTAAATGCTTAGGAGATGCGGTCGATGGTTTTTAATCAGTTGATTTCTCACTCTTGCACACAAGGTTAATTAATTACGAATTAAGAAGAATAAAATTAAAAAACTTACCGACATAATTAACTTTATTGTTTTCTTGATTCCTAGCATATATGATAGTGGAATTGAGGCAACAGATGAGACAAGAGTGTAATTGAAAGGACAAATTAAGCAAAAGTTAATTAACATTAATGTACGTGCATGCATGTAGTCCAGATTAATCATCATCGAACCCCCACCAAGCACCATTATTAATCTATTATGGGTAAGAACCCCCACCATATATGTAAGCACTCCCTTATTAATTTCAACATACATATATGCTGACAAGTCTCCATCCATCATTTTGGGTTAATATATATATACACACACACAGTGACATATCATTTCCTGCTATATACAGTATCAGAGCTTGTCCTTCTTTGGATCTGCACCAGAATGGCTTCCCCAGTTTCAGCTAAACCATGCATAAAAGAAGCTGCCCATCTACAATAAGCAGTTTGTCCTAAGTAAAGTAGCTAGTGACACACTTAATTAATTAATCAAGTGCTAGGGTTTAATTTAATTGCCTACTTTTATCTCAATACACACCCATCTTCCCTGAATTGCTAAGCAATTTAGTTATGTACTGCCGTTCCCTTTTTCACCTTCAGAACATTTACATGCCCCAAGAGGAATTACACAAACGCATGGGTAGATCTGGACACATGCAATTAATGCGAACACAAGAAGCTAGCACTCACAACAACACATATGCAAATTAATCAAACATTTGTGTGCGTCATGCTTAATTAATTACTAGTTCAACGTACCATTAATTTTTAATTGTTATATATGGCAACGTTTTTGCTTGGCTCTGTAGTGGCGATTCCTTTTTCTCATATAGTAGAATTAAAGAACTACGCTATCCACTGTTTGAAAAAGATATATGGGGGAACTAATTAACATGCATGCGTTTATTTTAAAGTGGAGTATTTTATACATAAATATGGGGAATTAATTAATTAACGTGTGTCTTTTATACATAAAGAAAAAGAACTTGCCTTATACTACATACAAACGAGTACTTATTATCATTCATTGTTAATTGGTTTTGAATTAAACATTCATGTCGTACATGATATTAGAGTTAGTTTTTGCTGTGAGATCGAGGAATTTAATTATAAGCATGAAAAATATAATTAAAAAAGCCACCGGTAAGAAGGCAGGTTGAGATGAAACCCCACATCGGTATAGACATTGTGTGAAGTAGATTAGATTTCCAGGGGCACAGGAAAAATATATATGCATGTATGAGGGCTCCATGTGTGTGTGTGTGTGTTTGGGTAATTAGATTAGGTATTTATAGCAAATGACCTGTCTCACCCAACCTTGTGTGGCATTCTTGTCTTTGCATTGAATTCTGACATCCGTATTTGAACTTAGGGTTTCTCCCGTTTTTTTGGAAATTATTACTTAATTAAATAATTCTATTGCGTTAATTAGTGAATCAAGTTTCAAACTTAGACCATATATATATATAAGTTTTAATAAAAGACTCTTTAACTATTAAGATATCACTTTAGCGGTTCTCCGGTCACTATTAATTGTTGCCTGCATCTGGTTTCAATTCTGCACAATTAAGTAGATCACATTTCAATTATCATTGCATGAATATATATATATTGTGTTTGTGTGTGTGTATGTGTGTATATATATATATGTATGTATGTATGCATGTGTTGGGAAAAATAATCTTATATCGAAAAAGATGAGTGAAATTGAAACCATTATATCATTTGTGAATCATTTTTTATAAGCCAAATAGTTTTAATAAAGTAAAATTCACATGATATCAGAGTCAATCTATATATGTTATATGTAAGAAGTTATGTAAAGTACTTCAATAAGGAACTTACAAATATAAAAGCATATTGGGAAAAATAATCTCACATTAGAAAAGATGAGTGAAACTAAGATATTTATATCACTTGTGAGTTCTTTCTTATTAGTTAATTAGTTTTAATAAGGTAAAATCTATAGTATGTATGTATGCACATATATACGTATGTATGGTCTCATTTTGTAAGGCAATTCAACTTCAAAGATTATAAAGAATTGAAGTTAAGAAAAGTGAAAGAAATAGAGTTAAACTTTACAATAAGTTGTGTGATAAGAGTTTGTAACTATAGATTTATACAATAACGATGATACATAAAAGTTTAAAGAAAGTTTGACTCCACAACAAGTGGAGTATTCCCAAATAAAGCTTATGTACATATGACTGATGAGCTAGGTCACATGTAAAACATGTGATTTTTACCTAGCTAGCTAGTATATACGATGGAAATCAATGGAGTCACAAGGTACCTATATAGCATATACAGTTTGGCTTGGAGCTTTATTAGTTTATGCATATAATCAAGAGCCAGTTTAGCAAATTAATTATACATACGTATATGTGTGGTCTGTACAAGTTACAATAAGTAAGTGCAGTACTATGTTAGTATTTTATCTCAAAAATGAATTGATAATAAGTAAAAGAATTCTTTATGTATATATTTTAACACGGTGGAGTGGAGTGGAGTGGAGTGAGGGGCACACAGGTTGAGTTGGGGGTAGGACAGACATGGCACACGTGAAACCTTGCAGGGCTCCCCTTCCTCCCCCTGCAGCTGCTGCTCTCCAGTACCTGTGACCCAACCAATACAAGACCTGGGGGCTGTACGTAGGGTCCCTCTTCGGGTGCACGTACAGCTTGCCCTTTGACGAGACAGCAGAAGAATCTTTATCGGCACCATAAATCCATCCACCGCCACCACCTCCCTCCTCCGATCCTCCTAGCTTCAAGTAGCAGCTTAATTGCTAGCCATAGCTTAGCTTCTTCTTCTTCTTCGCGCACGTACGCACGCGTCACCGTCCGTCTGTGTGTGTGTGTGTCTGCACACGAACAGTAGTTAATGGAGGGAGCAGCGACGGGCTCAAGGGTTGGGAAGTGGAAGAGGATGGTGAGGCAGCAGAAGGGGAAGCTCTACATCATGAGGACCTGCATCACTATGCTCCTTTGCTGGCACAAGTACTCTTGATCCATCCTCCCGCCCGCCCTTCTGCCCTCTCTCTCTCTCTCTCAGTATATGTACATTTAGAGAGAGAAAGAGAGAGAGAGAGAGAGAGAGAGAGAGAGAGAGAGAGAGAGAGAGAGAGAGAGCACCGATCTACTAGCTAATTAGTTACCTGATCGATCAACATTAATCAACAGGTGTATGCCTGAGCGCTTCCTTAATTCCTATTGTTTGTTGTTGTTGTTAATTGTTGCTGCTGTTGTTGTTGGATTAATTTACGATGATGCGAGCACCACATTTTAATTCTAGCTGTAGAAATTAGTCTAGCTAGCTAGCTAGCTAGTGTTAGATCAATGCACTCCTCTTAATTGGAACTGTAGGTGGGAGATCGAATATATATATATGAATGTACTGCTTCGGCTGATTAGTTAATGTGTATGTGTGTGTTAATTAAGAACGCTCAGCCTTCCTTCTTTCCATCGATGTGCATGTACAACAGCTATAGTACGTCATGCTTACATAATTTGTTGTTTCAAAGTTTAATTAGTAGAGTAGATCGATCGAGAACTAAATTTGTTCAGTTTATAATTACCATGAACATATATCCATCTGTTACGGTGTTAATTATCTACACACACACACACAGAGAGATATATATATGTAAATATATCTGCTTGCTTTTCTTCTAGATGGTGGCAATGCAATATAATGTTTTAATTTAATTACTTGCCCAAAGTAGAGCAGATGATGGATGATCGATCTCTCGCTCGTTGTGTATGCTTTGAATCCGGTCTTCCTTCCTAATTCCCTCTCATTCTCTTCACTACCTAGCTTACACGTGCAAACCCATCTTCACAAGTAGAAAAAATTAGGGTTTCCACTACCTTGAACAATATTTCAAAGGCCCCTGCGTATTTTATTCGATCAGATGCTGTAGTTAGTCAATTTTGTCAAGCAGTAACAGACATGTCATGTGCTAGCTGTTAACTCCACCACCGCCAATTGATTAATCAGCAAGTCTCGATCTTCATGAACAGCCAAGGCAAAAGGAATCCTCCATAGACATATATATGTATATCTACATCTACATCTACATCTATATCTATATCTATATCTATATCTATATCTATATCTATATATATATATATCATGCGATGGTTTCTTTCCCTGTTTTGATGGCAGAAGATGTTCATGAATGACTGAAACTCCAAAGAGATGTGTCATCCATCCATCAGGAATTTAATCAATCTAGCTGTCCCTTAATTCCCTTATAATTAAGATGACTAATTACTCTGTTTGCAAAGGTTTATTCCTTTATAATCCATCAGTTTCGAGTTCAGATGAAGTAGAAGAATTAACTACGTTAGGTAGACAGCTAGTCAGCTATATATAAAAATTTGTCAATGTCCTCATGGACATGAATGAACCTTCTATATATAAAGATTTCTAGTTAATTAATGAAAGCTTCTTGAATCTAAAAGGAAACTGTGGTGAAATTAAGAAGACTACTGTTTTTTAATTTGATTAGCGATAATATTTTTGTCTAGATTTTAAATTTAAAATGCCGTTTCTTATGATAAAGTGTGTGACCACCCACTTATACCATAACAATATATATAAGATTATATTATTGCTTGGTAGGTTACAATTAATCTATACTAACAAAACAACCAAATGCCTTTTTTAAATTAATTTCCTTTAAATTGATCATGAGTAGATGTGCATGCATGTGCATATATACTAAGATTTAAAAGTTAAATAAAAATTATGTAACCATGATATTTTGATATTCAAATATGAAATTTCCATATTTTAACTGCACCGTTATTTGCAATTAAGAAGGATTGATGTATATATCTATGAGCATTAATTATCCCTTCATTTTCAAAAAACATAAAGAGCATTATCACTTCATAGTACGTACGTACCATTTAAGTTGAAAAACTTAAGTGACAAATTTTAATTGCTATATAGTTCTTTGATAAATATACCAAGAGTACTTGACAATTTTATTTGCTTAATCTGAAGTATAATATATAGAAGACCAATTAGAGTACGTACAAATGAAGTTTTTTACCATGCGAATATACAAAACTAATTTGCTTCAAAATTAACTTAGTGAGACTAAATAATTAAGCTAATATACAATCTAACTTTCAGAAAAATCGTGCGCATAAAAATTTAACAAATATATCTTATTTTTTCATGCGTGCTAGGTTATGAACCTAACTTTCAAAAAAATTAGCTTAAAATTTCATTATCTTATTAGTTCATATAATGTGGTTGATCTCTCACCCCCTGCCATGTATAAAGCTATGATACTTGAGTTCCAACTTAAATAAAACCATTATAATTATAAAAAAAACTGTCTTAAACCATGCATGTGATCAACGCCTACAGTTTTCCGGCCTACAAATTCCCCATCCATCAGCATCTAGCTACTTCATATCCTTAATTATGTCGAACTAATCATCATTAAATGATTTGACCATCACCTTGTCATCTATACATGATTGATGTCTAATCATTCCCACTGGGCACATGTATTGCTTTCTTTTTGTCTGCCACGGCATAAATTGAACAACACTTTGTTTTTGTTTATATCATTGTTTATATATATATATACGTAGAGAGAGAGAGATAAATAGATAGATAGATATATATATATATCAGGATTACTTTTTTTTCTGTTCTTTCTCCTCCTTCACACGGAGCTTTTGTCCGAACCATCGTGATGAGTGATATGCCATCATCCATGTGATATGCTGGACAGCAAAGGGTAAGTAAGCTAGCAGAGATCGAATTGACAAATAATTAAGTTATTTAGTGGCGCTAGCAAATTGAGTTCGATTCCTCTTTTACAGTTTTACCCATCTTTGAGGGAAGCGCCGGTCCTGAAATCTGAATCTCTTTCTCACTGAGATCAATCCCCACACATAAATAAGCTCACAGTGGGGATAAGGATATGTTAACTAATTGAAATAATTTGATTGATTTGACACAATGATTCAATATTCATAATATACATGAATATTTAAATCATATTACCATTATAAAAGATGTATAAATCTTTGTCCGGGTGTATTGGAATTTCTACATCTTTTGACTGGTTCTGTGACTGTACTGGAAGAGAGCTAGAGCTTTACACGTGAGTCCGACACTCCTGTCCACGTCCAAAAGAGTCCTGGGCGAGGCCTGCAACTACAGTTTCTGACGCACCGGGTAGAAAAGAAGAACCACTTTCTCAGGTCAATGCTCATATATATGCTGCTGCTTCTGCTAGTGCTAGTTTCATGAGCGAACATCAAATACAAATTTATTAATTTGCAGGGAGAAAAAACAACTAGGCATCTACAGGGACTTTTGTTGGGTTCATTGCAATGCGCGTGCCTCTTTATC
>JAMKPZ010006113.1:0-14855 GCA_024699675.1 Amphibolis antarctica | reverse complement strand
AAATTTTAAGTTCACACGTGATGAGAGAAGCGGCGTTTTAGTTTAAACGACCGGACAGTTGAATTAAAAGACCGGCGTTTTAATTATAATATTCGAAGAGCTGTAGTTTAAATGTCACGTGAAATTTTAAGTTCACACGTGATGAGAGAAGCGGCGTTTTAGTTTAAACAACCGGACAGTTGAATTAAAAGATCGGTGTTTAAATTATAATATTCGAAGGGCTGTAGTTTACATGTCACGTGAAATTTTAAGTTTACACGTAATGAGAGAAGCAGCGTTTTAGTTTAAACGACCGGACGTTTGAATTAAAAGACCGGCGTTTTAACAGTCACACGTGAAGTTAAACAGAACGATAAATGGAAAATAATCGATTGAAAAGTGTGTGTTTTTAAATTTCAGCTGCAGCATGAGAGAGAGTGTTTTTAAATTTCACCTACCGATAAGAGAGACTGCTTTTAAATTTTAGCTGCTGTAGGAGAGAGAGTTTTTTTAAATTTCACGTACATAAGAGAGAGTGTTTTTAAGTTTTTCAATTTCAACCGTCGATCTCATGATCGACAGACGCCTACAGAAGTGACTTCTGTAGGCGCCTACAGAACTCGTGCCCTCTAATATAAATTTTAAAAAAATTTCGTAAACACACAAGTAATATGTCAACACGATCGCTTCATTTTTCTGTGGAAATGATAATGGCATTGCCGTCATATTCTGAGTTATTCTAATTTTTTTGACTTTAACTTTAAATAAATTTTTACGTATCATTCTGATTATATAAATTTTTATTACACTTATTATTACGTAACTTTAATTTTATTTATTTTACACCATTTAACTATAATCCTATCTAATTTTTAAAATTGACTAGAATTCTTTCCAAACGTACCTGAGTTTTATAGTTTGGTATGTCTAACTTTGAGTTCAATTGATTCGAAGCATTGGAGTTGAAAACAGAAGTATTCAAATGGAATCAAACTTTAATGTAGTCAAAGTTGGATCCATGTTAGATATTGTAAATGTAAATTTTGATTTCGTTTGTGTATATGAAATTTACGAGAATTGAATTAAAATAAATTTAATTTTTATAGATCAGTTATTTGTACTAGTGAAATTGAATTTAATTCATTTTCGTCAATACTATTTACTTTTTAATTTAAGATAGAAATAAAATTTAAGCTTATGAAATATGAATCGTTTAGAATTCATTTAGTTCGAGCATTCTCACCTACTTTCGTGCTAGAATTTCACCACTTTTGTGATAGAATTTATTGAAATACTAATATTTAAATAATACTTCAAAAGTAGTAATACAAATTGATTAAAATTTTAAAACAAGTGATTTCAATTTTGAAATATTAATTACTCTAATATTAACTAATTTTAATTTCATACCGATCATGTCAGTATTAGTTTCGTCACATTAATTACATATTATAGAAAGATCTCTTGTTGTCGAAGATATAAAACATTATATTATCACTTTTTATTAAACATCTTGTAGTGTCAGTTATTAATAATGATATATTTATAAAAAAATGACTATTTTTTTATAAATGAATTCATTAGGATTATAATATTGGTAGATTTTTATAATATCTTTTGTTTATGAAACATATATGCATTGACAAATTCGAATAAAAACATGTTTACATTATTGATTAAAAATCATCAATTCAATTTTTTGGTTTATATATAGTTGAATGACATATAAAGGAAAATATCAAATAGGTAGGTTTGTGCCTTTTGAAAGTATAAAAAATGGTAAAAAATTGTGAAAATTTTGACTTATTATTTCTTATCATTTTTCGTACTTTTTAAAAATACAAATTCTCGTATTGTCCAACTTGAATGAGGTAAAAAAAATTAAAAAAGTAGTTATATATATTCCAAAAATTTTAATTTTTTCTTAAATTTTCTTTTTTAGATTTTTTGATTTACACAAACCCTCGATTTATTGTAACTAAATCAGTAATCAATCAATAAATGTAACATGTGGCAAGATATCTAATTCTTATTTCACTCTCAATTTTTAATTTTTTAATTAATATTTACTAATAAAATATTTATTTCTAATTTAATTCAAATGATTCAACATTGCTAACAACTTCAATTTAGTAATTGCTGAAAATAATAGTCTCGTTGATTTATGTGGAGATAATACAATGAAATTCATAGTAAACATCACTTAAAAAGATGCTTAATTAATTTACAAAATCCATACTTTTTAATGATGATTTATATTGTAAATTATTGAAGATAATTAAATTATTTTATTTTCAAAATTTCTCTCACATCACTATAAGAAAATAGGCTTATAGTGATAAATTTATCCATCACTGTAGACCCTAAAATTTATCACTAAAAGTCAGAAATATTTGTTACAATAGACAACATAATTTTCTTCTTTAGACCCTGTCTTTAGAGAAAATTTTCTTCTTCTAAAATTTGTTAAATTTCTTTATACATAAGGATGGCTTATTTAATAATTTATTTATTTTATAAGAATCTTAGCATGATTTTCTTACTTAGGGGGGTTCGTGTACGTTAGAAATTTTGAAAAAATAAAATTTTTTAAAAAATAGGTATTTGTACATATTGGAAAATTTGAAAAAAATTTAAAATTTTTCATCACTACAATTATAAATTTTTTCTGTTATTTTCCACTTATTGGGTGAGAAAAATTCTTGCGATTGGTGGAAATTTCATTACAATGTAATTTCCTAATCTTTTGCATCTTGTCTAACTTCCTTCGATCATTTCTAAACTCATAATTATAAGAAAAAATTAAAATTATATTTGAAATGTTAAAATATAAAATATTTATAAATTTTTTAAATTAATTTTTCCATAATTTCCATAATGTGTACAAACAATTCTAAAAAGTTTTTCTTTTCCTAATTTTTTCTTTTCTTTTTACTTTTCCTAAATTTTCATTTTTCAGATTTTCAATATATACAAATAAGTCCTTAATCTTATTAGGATTTGTGAAAGAAAAGAGAAATATGAGACAACAACATAATTTTGCAAGAGATAATGGTGGCTAATTTTCTTCTTACTTTTTGTTATTGCATCACCTTGATTAGAAGGTCAATCGAAGGATCATTTGTGGTCGAATTTAAGTTAGAATTTTTACTAAATTATTTGTGACTTACTTCTCTTCAGATTAGATGGTTGAAATCAAAAATCAAAATAGTATAGAGTCATGTGAATTTGGACTTTTCAAATTAGGGGAAGTTCAATTTAAAAAGTGAAATAAAATCTGTTTGGGCTAAAATTTTACTGACGGATCAAAGACTTATGAAACTTCATTCTAATCAAGTTTTGCAATTTTTGAAGTAACTCAATTATATTTCAAGTGATTATGGTGAAAGTTTGGAGACCATCGATTAATCACGTGATTTTTACTTTTTATACTAAAAAGGTTTTTTCTACAACATAAAAGTTTTAATATTTTGTGCTTGTAATTTACTCAAAATTTTTGATTAATTTTCACTCACTGTTTATTTCGAAAAATCTGATTTAAAGTTTTCTGCAACAAAGCCTAGCCTATTGATTTTCCCTTCTCATTGCCTTTTTTCTATATTAATTATTTGGACAGGAATAAGTTTATATTGTCCATTCTCTTGGGAAAATCTTTTCCATATTCCATAAAATTAAACCTTAATTAGATTTATACTGCTTTTTGTCAGCCAATCTTTCTTTAGAAATTGACAAAATTAATGAAACCCATTTGATTTGGGACTGATAATTAATTAAACAACAAACTGCAAAATCTGATCTCAACCCTGACCTTGGCTAGCTTCTCATTGACAGATGAAAAAAACAAAGATTGACAGATGAAACATAAGTTCAGAAAAAAAACCCAGCGGTAGCTTCCTTTGCTCTCTCTCTCTCTGCTTGTTTTGTTTTTCAGCTGACATTAGTTTTTATGGTTTTATCTGGAAACGTTGTATTTTAAATTTTATTCATTTTAATTTTGATAATGGTAAAAAATTATATGATAAATTGTAAGATAAAAGTTTAATTAATTTGTATACAACAGTTTATACGATGATATATGAAAATTTGTAAGAAGTTAAAACTCTTTACTCCCAGATGAAGGTTTTGTTGTAACTAAAAATTATTTTTATAGTCGTAATGACAGAGAGTTTCGTAACGTAACATTTTCAATTTTTTCATCATAATCTTCAATTACATCAATATTAAAATATAATTTTACTATTCTATACATTTTATTTAAATGTTAAAATAAATACAATTCTTACAAATACAAATCTTCGCTATCTTGTTAAATAGCCTAAAAATCAATGTATTATTTTCTTATTTAATAAATACAACACCGAGAACTATTTTTTTTTACTTTACTAAAAAAGTTCATACCAAACACTGCTGAAGTCCTAGTTTTGAAAACTACGGAGAATTAAAATGGAGAAGAGTGAAATAAACGAAGTTTAGCTGAACAATAAGATGTACTTTAAAAATTTATACTTAACGATTTATATAATAACGATGACACGTACAAATTTAAAAAAAATTAACTTCACAGTTTAAAGTAATTGTCTGGTTACAAAACGAAGCCTTTATATTTCCTTGTCTGCTTCGGCCGGGGGCGGAGAATGCGAGACATGCATGATCCGGCGCTTGTGGGTCTGGCGTGCAGCCGCAGGCCGGAGCCCGCCGCAAGCCGGGCAGCACTGGAGCCGACGCAAGAGTCTGGATCGAAATCAATCAAGGAGAAGCTCAAGCTTGCAGACGGCATTGATTGGGAGGAGCGATGAAGAGGGTGGTGGTGCAGAGTGGCCCATCGCCACTGAAGGCTTCGTTAGGTAACTAAAATTCGAGAGAGCGATTTTATAATTTTCAGAGGAAGAGTATTATCATGTACGATCTTTGATATTTTCTTTTCTTCGGTACGTATCGTGAAAATAAAAGCGTAAAAATAAAAGTGACGGTAGCCTACCAAATCTTTTTTGGATTCCGCTAAGAATTCCAAAAACATGAATGTAAAAAGAAAAAAACATAATCATGGAAGATCCATCGAACCAAAGGTCTAACGGATCTTCCGTTACAAAAAAATTATTAATTTTTTAATATAATAATATTTTTATAATATTATTAATATTTTTATAATATAATTAATATTTTTATAATATTATAATATTTTTCAAAAATAAATAATAAACAAGGCTGGAGGAAGTTTCGATGGTACGGATTCACCGAAGAAAGTTCCGGTGGTGCATAAAAGAAGTTTTGATAGTTTGCAGAGAAAATTCTAGTGGTACTTAGAAAAAGTTTCGGTGGTGTAGAAGAAGTTTCAGTGGTACTTGGAGGAAGTTCGATGGTGTAGAGGAAGTTCAGGCGGTGTGTAGAGGAAATTCTGGTAGTTCGTAAAGGAAATTTTAGTAGTACTTAGAGGAAATTTCGGTAGTGCAAAAAGAAGTTTTGATGGTTCGTAGAAAAAATTTTGATGGTGTTTGAAGGAAATTTTGGTGATACAAAGGAAATTCAAGTGATGTATAGAGAAAATTTCGATAATGTATAAAAAATTTCAATGATTTATAAAGAAAATCCTTTTTGCCTAATGAAACCTAAGTAGCGGATGTAATGTAATCAAGGAAGACATGTGTAGATAGAATTAAGCCCAAGCTCTGAAGCTCTCTCATTTACGGTCAACTTTAATATATTAATTACAGTGGAATTCTTAAAATTACTTTTAATAATATTATTATTATTATATAAATTTTAATATATAAATTTTTATTACCTTAATTACAATTTTCAATTTTGTTCGTAAAATTAATTCTAACTTCAACTCTATTTAACTTCTTAAAACTCTCCCCCAAACACAAAAGTTCCACTACATTAAGAAAACCCTTTCAAAAATACCTAACAATGTGAGAAATTTGAGAAAACTAAAGTATTTATATCTTCTAACATTTTGGAAAATATTACAAATTTTTTTAAAAGCACAATTCGGCGAACCTTTCTGCTCCATCATTCTAGTTTATTTCTTCGAGAGAACGATTTATTAAAAATACATTTGATAACAAGGTATTTTAATTTTAAATATTGCGAAGAGTTTAAAGTTAAGTCTTATTATCAACGAATTAAGTTACACTCTATCGTGATAAAAATTTATGTATCGAAGTTTGTACAATAACGATGATACGTAAAAATGTATATAAAGTTAAAATTAAAATTAAAAGATCGTTGTCAAAAACAAAGTTTAAATATAGATTGACTGAATCGATCGATTAATGAAGATTAATTTAGTTATAAATTATGATGGTTAATTCGTTATGTAAAGAAGAAAGAAAGAAGACACGCATGTGCATGCAAGAGGATCACATCATCGACCTTGTATATATGTATGTATGTATTCATGTATGTATATGAATAAAATGGGGTTTAAGGTTTTTCACAAACTTTTTTATGGAATAAGTCCTACCACAAATATAAGTTTTACATATATATATATAGAAATGACCAGTGGTGTTATTTTTAGACTGTTCAAATTAAATTTGGTTAGTTATATAATGTATATAGAATAAGTCCGTATAGTTATGATTTAACTATACAGACTATATATTTATAATATTTTCTCATATGTATAGTATTCTGTTGAATTACTGTTTAACTATATGGAGTAAGTCCATATAGTTTGTAACTATACAGTAAGTCTTTATAGTTTGGACTTACTCTGTATAGTTAACTAGATTTAATCTGAATCGACCAAAAATGTCACTATTATAGATGACATTTTAGTAGTACTACTAGAGAATTTATTCCTATATATATATATATGTATGTATGTATGTATATTACAAGAATGGTAATTTTTTGTTTATCCAAATCTGAATTCAATTAAATGAGAGTTACCACCAAGATTACCATACATGCTAATTAAATTGAATTATTACAGTTGATTTTCGTCTCCTATCAATGGTGGGTAGTTTTTTCCTCATATATACAACTAATCAGTGGTAGTTAATTTCTAATTGTGTATTTGGTGGAAGATATGTTTTTTTTTTTCCAAAAATATCATGATTTTTGAAATATTTTGGTTGAGAAATATAAAAAGGAAAGGAAAAGAAGAAATTTTTTTTTTATAAAGGAAATGCGAATAGAAAATGTAGTTTATTTTGGAAGCAGAGGTAAATCATATTTTTAGCCTCAAAATACAGATTTTGGATCGTTTAATAATGATTATTTTGTTCTAGCATATAAAAATAAAGGGGTGCAATACTCTAGTGCCACTTACAAAAAATCAATTTTACATAGATGTCTAAATTTAAGTTATTTTTTTAAATTTTTACTCAAATCAGATTATTTCGTAATTTTGGTATTTTAATTTAAGATCGAAGAGGAATGTAAAGAGGTTGAGGAAGGAGAGAGAAGAGATGATAAGAATAATTTCATTTATTGGATTGAATCAATTTTCTATAAATGTCATTAGAAACTATTGTCCCAAAAAAAACTACCATTTTTAAAAATTTGAAGAACTAGTTAAGCTTTTTTATTGATAATTTTAGTTCAAATTGTAATTTTTTTAGCTGGTATATAGAAATAAGCCGGCGGCGCATAAATAGTAATATTTGGTAATCATTATTGACAAATGCGCACATTTCTATGCATTAGTTGAAATAATCATTGCCAAACATTTTCTAAGAATGTAGTTTTTATGTAACATGAAGCACCTTAAATTATTTTTATAAAATTTAGTTTTTACAAAACCACATTTTTAAAGAAAAATGTAGTTTAATTTAAGAGATTTTCAAAGCAACCCATAAAATATTTCATATAAATTATATTATTTACATTTTTAAATCTATTTTCATGGCTTTAATCTTTCACAGTTATTTTTTAAATATATATGTATATGTAAAATTTTTAGATCCATTAATTGAATTCATCTTTTCTCTCTCTTATTCCTTTTATAATAATATAGATATGATAGAAATCCTTCTCTGGTTGCAGAAAATTCCTTGAATGAATTTAGATTTCCTTATCATTAAACAAGTAAATTTATTATTTATATACAAAAAATGATTTTGCAAAAAAGTAATTTTTTACATTTTCACTAAATGGTTGTAAAATCCAATAGTGTTCATTTTCTTACCACTGCTCTGGATTGTCAAATTCTCAAGCATTTCTAATTGAGAAGATGACAAGACAGTTGCCATTTAAAGTTTTATATAACATTATAATATCTACATTGTTGGCATATTTTATTAAATTTATCATATTCAGATTTGTATAAAAATTAATATTATATTATTTATGATAAATCCATGCTGCTTGTAGAAGGAAATTAAAGGGGTTGAGAGTCATTTATAATTTTTTTTATATAATTAAGTTGAGAATCAGCACACAAACTTTTGAGTTTCTTTACCCAATTAAGCAAGTTGGATATATGACACATTTAAATCAACAAGTATTAAATACTAATAACAAATACTTCAATAGTTAAAAAATAGAAAATTTTGAATGACAAGCTTACAACACAAGCATATATTCAGGGTTTGGGACCCCAACTAATGTTTGATAGACCATAATCTTATGTGTATTGTAATCTAATTACATTTCTTAACTAAATTATGATATCTAGTATTTAAATTAAATAAAAGTAATAGTGATGTTATATAAAAAACCAGTTTAATCATTTAAGCTCATGTTTGGTAATTTAAGAGATATATATCTTAAAAAAGTACTTGCTCATAATTAAATTTCAAAAGTCAGATATATTTTACACTCTAATTAATAAATCTAATTCAATTCCATTATATAATAATATTAAAATCAACCAAATGGGAACCCTAATGATAGATGGCCTTGGAGGAAACTATGAATAATGTTGCCTTTGATTAATTAAATTATTGCAGTTAGTTATCTATAAAACAAGTGAAAGAACTTTTCATCCTAACCCTCAAGTAGGAGTCCAACACCTCATATCTTTCCACATAGGGCCACCAAACTGATCTATTTTTATGAGCATGTGCTAGTGGAGTGGCTAGTGTCACTGTTTCTCTCTCTCTCTCTCTCTCTCTGTTTTTTTTCCTCTTTTTTTTCTGAATATCAAGTTTTCATGTGACGATGTTTTGAATGAAAAAGTGGATGCCCAACAATGGCATCAACTTTATTCTTGATTATGATTATGTCTGTTGGTGGACAATGGAGCCTTTAGATGGAAGGTGGGGGTGGCCCTAAGCTATGAAACCATCACCTCAAAAGGAGGAGAAAATGGTGAACCTTTGCATTCATGTGCTGATGGGTGGTGAGGTCCGGGACCAGTTGTCAATTGGCATATGTCTTGGGTCTGCTACCATTTGATGGAAAGCTTGGGTATTATGTGCAGGGTTGCATTTCATTCATTTCTTGCATGCCACTTGCAAGTAAATGCCTCTTCCCTGCACTGGTAAATCTAGATCAGGGTAATTAGTTCTTACTGAAAGCATATGATGATGATTTCAGCAAAAATGATTAACAACCAACTTTAGAACAAATTGGCCTTAACTTTCAAAACTGGTTTCCGTAGATTTTGAAGTCAGCAAAGGTATATGTAGCTTATCAAAGAGATGCTGTCCATATAATCAATTGAACCACAAAGAATGTAAGAAAAAAAAGGTCTTGCATTATTTTACAAGGTCACTGAGGAAAGATTCAAGTGAAAATATTGAAAATATCAAAAAAAAATACATAAAAAAGAAGAGCTTTCAGGGGTGCCTTGTAAAAATCTCAAAAGGCATGAAGCTTCCCCATGAAAGGAAGAAGTAAGAAATGCTACAGCTGTACTAGTGGCTGGTGAATGCCATGGCAGGACCACCAGAGGCAGGCTTTAAATTTTCTTAAGGGCCTAAATACTACCACCAGCCATGGGTCTAACTCATTGGTTGCTGGGCTTAATCTCTAATGATCAATTTTGATCAAACTAGTTTTATCGGTACTCGTGGCCTAACCTGTCAGCTGCCCGTGGAAGTTTCAACTTCTTCAAAAGTACAGTTGAAAAAGAAGACTCAAAGCTTTATTAGCTAGTAGTTGGCAGGCAGGAAACATAACGCCCATTTCTTTCCTTGGATTTTCCAAGCACAGACCTAACCCAGTGTATTGGAAGACGTGTGAACAGCATCAATCTGATTGGTGAAGGATAACAGTGGTCAGTGGGACAAGAGTTTGGGGTATTGCTGTATTGGAGTAGGGTATATGAACAGATTTCAGACAATGGACCCCTACCAAAGAAGGGTAAGGACAAAATCGCTCTACCTCGATGTCAATTACTTGGCAACCTTTTGATCAGGCACTGCCTTGGTTGAAATCAGATTGTCTGTTCTCTCTTGCGGATATATAGATGTAGTTATGCATTCAATAATATTGTGCATTGATTTCCTCCTCCTTGGCTTCAAAGGATAACCATGATTCTGCACAAGTGGCACATCACATGCCCATACAAGTCACAAGTGTGTATATCTGTCAACCACGGGATGTGGAAGATAGCGAAGGAAAAAGGATGGGAGAGATTGGGACTTGAGATGGGGAACCGGTGCTTTTTTCACATGCCAATTGTTGCCGCAGTAACTTAACATATGAAGGCTTGCCTGTCCATCTGATGCTCCTTTTTTCTTGCCAATAATTGTATATGACTGCGAACCATCTACTTTAGTGGCCAACCCCATGGCATCAGCAACGACCCAGAAGCTTTGTGATCAAGGGCAGCTTTCAGGGTCAACACAGATGGATTCCCTTGGGAGTTCCTGCTGGAGTCTGTGAGATGTAATTTAATATCTCAGCAAAATATTTAATCTTTGGCATGTAGTAAGTACCATGTGAAATAAAAACAAGAACAAATTGGCAATCAGATGGGGAATCTGATTCATTCAAACAGGATTATTTTTTTATGGATGATGTGTCACTATTTTATGCTGTGTTGTAAATTGTTTGGAGCATCATCCTCAAGTACAACACAAGCGTCATTTAGGGGATTGATCAAGCACCAAATGATTCTACAACCAACTCCAAAATCAAGCTCAACCAGCTTTTGTTGGATGAGTTTGAAATCTCTTGGTTGGAGATTCCACCATTTGTCTAGAAAGGGCCAGGCTAACGCTAAATAAAAGAGAATAATATGGTGTGGCTCCAAGAGGAATATTGGCGTGACTGAAATGTGCTCACACTGCTTCCTTGGCTTGCTCTCTTCCTTTCTACAGCAACCACTCTTGTCCAGTTCTAAGAATAACTAAACTTTCCTGCCCACATTATGTAAGCCTTGATCAAGACAAAGTTATCACGATCATGCTGTAGCAATTATCGGTAGAGACAAGAATCACACTGCTGATATCCCAAACAACAACGGTGAAATGAACAAAGTGGAAGCAGAGTTACTGCTGCTGCATCGTTCTGGATCTGTCTCTTTTTTTCTTTTGAAAAAAAACCCATCCTCTCTTGTCCTAATATTGAACCAAATACCAAACAGCTAGATCATTGGTATTGGTACTGCCAAACCTTCTTCTTCTCACTCTCTCAAGAGTTTGCATTCATTGCTAATCCTGTGGTAATCATTCTGCAACCAAGAGATTTCAAACTGACAATAAATGATGATTATATGGATTAAAGTTGGGACTTGATAGACAGTATATGTGTGACTCATACGAGACAAGGCTACCAAGTAGTCGACAGTGATGGTCGCATGGATGCTATCACCTCGCACAAAAGGCAGAAAACATCAGTGCTAGCAATGGTCGATCTTTGTCAATGATCTTTTAATAATAATAATTGTGGGTTCAGGATCAATCAAAACGTGTAATACTCTGAAGTCTGAACAAAAAGGGGATGAGCTGTGGAGTCATCTGTTCGATGGTTTTATCTGTTTTTGACAAGTTCAAGGTTTATTGAACTACCCTGGGCCATTGGAATAAAAAAGTATTGCATACTAAAATTTACTGAAACCTCTTTTGTAATGTTACCTTCTACATCTACCATCTCGAGTAGATAAAACTATCGCAGTTAGATTGAGACTTTACCAAAACATACAGAGTCAAACTTGATGGCAATGATGCAGCAGGTACTACAGTAGTGCTGATGACTGAGGCCAGTCCGAAACCTGCACCCTTTAAATGCGGCGACTTCTCCTCTCCTTAACCACTCTCCATCCTCCACGTTCTACAGCACCAAACCCTCGTGTCACCAAACGATCAGACAAATAAATTAATCACGACCGACCGTCGCATGAGTTCTGCAGCACGGACGGTCATCGACGGAGCACAGGTTGACCGACACGCTGCTGTACCCCCGCCCGAGCTTTCCGCCGTTGGCCGGCGAACAGTACCGCCGAGCTCTGATGAGAATCGAAAAATCCACACCTCCGTTTCCCACAGATTTGCAGACAAAATCTACGGAATGCAACACAAACGATACCACCATTCCATACCACTTTCCCTAAATCATCAATCCCTAGACAAACGGAGTGGTATTAATTTTTATCGACTTTTTTTAAAAAAACTTATTATTTTAAGATAATTATATAATATCGGTAAACTTTTAAATTCAAGACTACGAAGATTTGTGTTGGTTGAAAATCTTTTAAAATTTTTTTAAAAATAATTATTAGATTTTCAGGTGTCAATATATCTAAGAAGATTTAGAAAAATTATAAACTTTTTTATCACTAAAAGTATAAATTTTTTTTGTCATTTATCTATTGGATCGAGAAAATTCTTATAATTGATAAAAATTTCATCACGACGTACTTTTTTAACCTCATATGTCTTGCATAACTTCTTCTAACCATGTTAAACTTATTGTTACAAGAAAAATGTGAAATTATATTTAAAATATTAAAATATATAAAAATTTTATATTTTTAAAATTAATTTTCAAGAATTTTCACAATGTATACAAACTAGACTGCAGGGCCTAGCATGGCTCAGGCATGGTCCAGCACGGTTTGACCATGTCGATCAACGGCATGGTACAAAAAGTTTTTGTGTTGTGGGTCGTGCCTGGGTCAGACCCCCAGGTTGTTCATGTCGTGTCGACACGACACGAATTATAGTACAAAATAGGCACAACTCGGCCTAGCACGAGATAGGTCGCCAGGTTGTGTAGGGGGGGGGATAGGCCGCTAAGTCACTAGGCCAGCCGTTGAGTTGTGCGGCTGGCGGGGTGAATGGTCGTGTGTGCGGGAGGAGGCAGAATGGGTCGTGTGGCCGACGGGGGGACTGGCTATTAGGTCATTTGGCCGGCAGCCAGGATGAATGGTCACGTGCACCGGTGTGCGGGAGGGGCTAAATGAGTCGTGTCACCAGCAGACGGGATGGGCTACCAGGTCACTGGGTCGGCCATCGGGTTATGCGGCCAACGGGGTGAACGGTCGTGTGCGCGGGAGGAGGCAAAACAGGTCATCTGGTTGGCGGGGGGACTAGTTGCCGGGTCATTGGGCCTGCAGCCGGGGTGAACGGTCTCATGCGTCGGTGCGCGGGAGGGGGGTGAACGGTCTCATGCGCCGATGCATGGGAGGGGGCTGTATGGGTCGTGTCGCCGGCAGGATGATAGGCCGCCGGGTCACTAGGCTGATCGCCAGGTTGTGTGGCCAGCGGGGTGAACATTCATGTGTGTGGGAGGAGGCAGAACAGGTCGTGTGGCTGGCGAGGGGACTGGTCGCCAGGTCATTGGGCCGGCAGCCAGGGTGAAATGTCACGGAAGGTGGAAGGTGCAAGGTGCGGGGGGACTGGCCGCCGGGTCACGGCTTGCAAGGTGCAACGCACCGACGCAGCAACGGTCGGCATGCTTTCGCCTAACAGGTGGCCCACTTCCATGCAACAGGCGGCCCGCTTCCACCCAACGGGTGACCGACTGCCGGGTGAAATGGTTAGCTTCCGCCTCAATGGCTCAACCAACTTTTCTCTATAAATTGAGGGAGTTGGATTTTATTTTTCACCCAACTCACTCTTCATCTCCTTCACTCCAAATTCTCGAAACTCTAGTCTCAATTCTTAATTCTCAATTTCTAAAATTTTCTCACTCAAGTCACAAACAATAGCACACTACCAAAGTCAAAGTTCTAGAGGCTACGGATATCCTCAACAAAACTTTCTTGAAGCTGAAGTAACACCGTCAATGGAGATTACTGGAGCTTCAACTTCAACTATGTCGCCGAAGAAGTCTCGGAAGAGAGCTTCCATCTGGTCAAAGTACACAATCATGATGAAAGCTATGATAGACGGCACAGAAGAGGAACGAGTCTTCTGCAACTTCTGTAATACCAACTTCTCTTGCAAAACGTCTGACGGTACAGGTAATTTAATTAGGCATATTAGTACATGTGAAAATAGGAATAAAGATAAAACAATTCAAATCTAACTTTCTTTTACTCCTGAGGGTAGTGTTAGTTCATGGACTTATGATTCTGAAAGGGCTAAGGATTTGCATACTAAATTTATTTGTTCAGAAGATTTACCAATAAGTTTTGGAGGAAATAAACGTTTTGATAATTATATTAGTAAAGCATATTGTCCACAATATAAACGTGTATCTAGAAATACTATTAGGTCAGATATTATGATTTCATTTAATAAACTTAGATTAGAACTTATTAATGTTATGAGTACAATAATGACATATATAACATGCACTTCAGATATTTGGTTGGGTAGAACTAAAGATGGGTACATAGTTGTAACTACACATTATATTGATCAAAATTGGACTTTACAAAAAAAAAAGGATTTAGAAAAATTCAACATCCACATACTGCTGAAACAATTTTTACAAACATTATGAAAATTTTTGATTTATATGGAATTAGAAATAAAATAGGTAGTATAACTTTTGATAATGCAGCTAATAATACTACAACAATACCAATG
>JAMKPZ010006112.1:0-16109 GCA_024699675.1 Amphibolis antarctica | reverse complement strand
GAGTACACCATACAGGCAAGAATCTGAAAAAAAAAAAAAAAAAAAAAAACCACTCAATGATTGTATTCTAATGTCATTTTGTTTAAATGAAATACAAACAAAAATGCTACTATTATATGAAAAATTTTATTTTGCTACCATTGTATGATGATGTATGACAATTTGAACAAATTTAGAGTGTTCTCTTTAACAAGCAAAACATTTAATCATTTACAGTTTTTTCTAATTTTCCCTTATGTGCAAGTGGAATGTTTATAAAATGTGATTTCAATGAATTGATCAGTTAATATCGATAATTAATAAATAATATTAATTTAAAAAGAGAAATATTTGTAATAAATAAGTGTAAGGGATGCGTATGTGAGTAGTGATAGGCTATGTTTGGTAATACGGTGAAGCAGAATTTTTATTGTACAACGTTAATTATACATTATAGTTATGACAAACAAGATAAATAAATAATAATTATAATAATAATTTTTACTGTAATAATTAAATACGAAAATCTAAAAATACCTCATAGCTATTTATTATTAAGTCACAGATGTCAAACTGCTGAACCGCATTGCACCCGCCGACAAACAGAGCCAAAATCAATAGGTGGACTGCTGATTTCCGTAATTATTATTATATATAAAAATTATCAGATAAATTTCGATAGAAATGGGCCTTTTGTCGGACCAGCCCATTCTACCGTCGTCCATATAAAAGCCTCGACGCCCATTCTAGGGTTTTCGTCCCGCCGCTCTCGTCTCTCATCCCTCGTCTCTCGTCAGAAGAAAAAAAATGGTACCTCTTTCTTCTTCCCTTCTTCCTCGCACGGATTAGGGTTTTCCCGATGTGGTGTTTTCCCACACTAAAATCTTACGTTCCGTCCCTCGTAGCCTTCGCACAAGACTTTCAAGATCAAGAAGAAGTTGGCGAAGAAGATGAGGCAGAATAGGCCGATTCCGTACTGGATTCGCATGAGGACGGGTAACACCATCCGGTAATGTCACCATGTCGCCGCTATGTGGATCTCATTTGCTCTTTCTTTCCGCTTTGGTCCTTGTCATTCCGTACTGAATCCGATTTTTTGTGGTTATTTTGAAGTTACAACGCGAAGCGTAGGCACTGGCGCCGCACGAAGCTCGGGTTTTAGGATGATCGTGGTGCTCGATGGTAAATTGAGATGTCGTGGAAGGTTGCGTTTGTTTCTTTTGGATAATTTCATTGGTGACATCGAAAATTGCTAGTGCTGTGTTATGAATTTCGAGGGCCTTTTTTGTTGGCAACTTTTTTTCAGGTTTTACTGGTAAATTTAATAGGTTATGCTTTCAGCAACTGATTTTGTTTTGTCGAACAGTTCTTGTGCTTATGATTTGAGTCATGTCATTCTGATTTTCTTATGTATTGATTACTCTTGCTTACCTGCGCATTTTTATTCTGTGTTCTTTATATATTCCGCTGATTATTTGTTACGTAGAGCTAGTGGGGTCTGGTTGAATGCATGAAATAGGTGTTTGTCTTGAGTTTGTAGATTCAGGTGGATTACTGGTGGTAACAAAATTAAGATCAGTTCTACATGAGAGGTGTTAATGCATTTCCATGGACTATACTACACTGGAGGTTTGGGTTTCTCGAAAACATGGTTTTCCTGTTTTGTTAAGAATATATTTGTAACAGGAGTGTAAATATGGCAATGGGATGAGTAAGCTTGGATGTCAATGTGCGGTTCTTTTCTGAATGATTAGAGGAGCTAAGGATATTCTTCCATTTCCTCGCCAGAATCATTTGTAGAATGGAAAATGGTAAATGGATTCTAAAATGACACTCTGGTGACACTTTAAATTTTGAGTGCCATTCGTGATATTAAAATTATAGTGTCATTTTTGTATTGTTTTGGTGTAATTTATGTTGGGTTAATTTTGGGGTTTAGATACTTGGGACCGTCTGAAATAGTTTATTTCTTGGAAACCTCAGCCCTAATGTTAAAACAACAATAAGATTTTGCACTGTGCTAACATAGGGTAGGTCTTTTTCCTACACATCAAGATATCTAAACCTTCAGTTCCACCTTTCATTAGTTGTCGATACTCTCTGGAAAGATGTGTAGATGTTTTTTACGTTTATGCTTGCAACTCTATTTTCCAGTGATGTGCATTATTGTTATCATTTCAGTTTTAGATGGTGAGAATTGCTTCTCAAAACCATTTAGAGAATAATTTTTTTTACTTTTTCTTTGGGTCTTGAATGGGATAGACTTGTAAGGTAGTTTTGTTTTCGTGATTGGTATGGTGTTGTTGAGATTAATTATTAAGTCATATCATAGTGGTTGAGGAATCTTTTAATAAGTTCATGATCTTAGATTCAAAATTTTATTTTCATGAAAAAGTTGCTAAAATTTAAGAAAAGTTTTGCCTGAGACCTTGAAGTCGGAGTCTATTGTGGAGTACTTAAAGAATGATAGAAGTTTAATTTATTATTTGCCTGAGTACTTGAAGTCGGGGTCTATCTGCATATAAGAGAAGAGATTCTAAAAATTTCTGCTTCATCTCGAGAGAAGAGATTAGGACATCCCACTACCATGGCTGATGGTGTTTTCTTGGAAGTAAATAATGTCGGAAAATTATCTGAAAATATTTGTAAAAAACAAAATAAGGACATATTGGTAAAAGCACAATAATCCTTAAATCTTAAATGATAACCCTTCACAGATAATTGAGATGTTGAGTAATTCGGACATGTAAGATGTCTAACACCTTTTTCATGGGTATTTGAGACATTTACCCGGTTCTTTGACCTATAGACCTGAGCCTTATCCACTACATAGCAAGTGCACTTTCCTTGCATATAGGTTTTTCCAAGTTTACTTGCAAATCTGACTAGGTGGTGACTTCATTTTACTCCTGTTTTCTTTGTCCCAGTTATTGGATGTCAGCCTATGACACACATGAAAACGACGTTACAATAACATATCTATGTTTACTATATTTGCGATTTGATAGTAATTAATTTACTAACAACCATATTTCAAATCTAAACTTAAACGATTTTAATTAATGCTCTCTAATTATATTATAATCAATAAATTTCAATTTTTCAACAGTTGCAAAAATTGACGACTAATTCATTTGCATGCAAAAATGAAACTATATGTATATATATATAGATGTATGTATTTATTTTTTATTGATTAACCCTAACTTTCATCGGTCATTAAATAAATGGGTGTTCGGTTGCTAGAGGCACGGTGACTAATAACAAGGCAGTGGATACTTAGCTTTCGTTTGAAAATGAAAAGTTTCAATTTCTTATAAATTTTTATTTCATAATTCTTTATAGTTGTTCAAGATGAAGTATCTCATTATTAAATGAACTCTAAGACTATTGTCAAGTTTCTAGTACCCTTGTGACAATAGAAAGTTTTTGCAAGTCTGGTGCCCTATGTCCGGTAAGTCTAAATAGATGGATATATGACCCTTACGTGCGTGTGACCGAAGATTGGATCAATAATGGAAGTGTCCTCATTCGCGAATGGTGGGATTGGGCGTGCACGTGCAAGAGAACAACGACATAAGGCTCTACTTAATGCCACTTTTGGGGCTCAAAATGCTATAACCTTTGACATTCTAAACTAGTGGTGCTGATATTCGATTGGCTTCGTTTGAGAATTAGAAATTTTAGTTTCTTACTAAATTTTTATATATCATTATTACCATACAAGTTTTTATACATAAATTTCAGCATTATTTGATAAATTATTCTTTAACTTCAATTCTTTACGATTATTGAAATTGAGGTAATTCGTTAAACCAGTTGTGCAAAACTCTACTCAATTAGGGCTGTGGTAATGGTAGATGAGGAAGGGCATTTTTGTGGGTTTACTGCTACGTACCGTGTTTTTCACACACATCCTTGACCTCTACAACCTCTCTGCATTATTTATATAATAGGAGCAAATGGCATCCCATCATTCCCTAGGCCCCTACTGCTTCCACAATCTTTGATGACGTTTGTGCTGAAAATTTAGATGCATCTGCAACTTTTTAATCTCAATCTTGAACTTCAAATTTAAATCTCAAATGTGCTGACATTTGGGTCTGTCAATTAATATTTAAACATGTGAACGTGGTGACCAACATCATCCATTTCCAGGGTTCTTGGTTGATCACTCACCAACAAATTAATTAAGTTTTGGTTACTTGGAAATTTACTAGTAATAATATCTTTCAAGTGTGTCTCACGCTTTCATTCTAATCCCCCCATACAGCATACATCATGTTATTTGCAGTGTGAGAAATCCATGGGCAACGAAGAGGAAATCAAATATCCGGAGAGTACGCCAACAATCCAACTTAAAATGCATCAAACTCGGGCGGGAAGCCTTGAACATATTGATGTCAACTGGACTTCACGCATGTGATGGGAGGACTTGTTTCAAAAGACTAATATGATAAGAGAAAGAGTTCATCACTTCAAACGTACATTATAAGAGAGAAACATTTTATCAATGTGAGATTAAAGTCTATATTATTTTACCGTGCTTTTGAATCGAGGACTTCATCGATAGCCTACTCAAGGCTCTAGGCCTTCTCTTGTCAGCCTTAGGTCTCTCCTTTCAACGAAGATAGATTTATCGAATCGGACAATTTGAATAGTTTGAGTACCAGTTATGATTCTAAAAGAATTCATTTTAAAAGAAGTAAATTTTTTACTAATACGAGACTAAAGTTCATATGCATTGTGTTATTTTCACCGCATGTTTCGTGCTAACAATATAAATGTCAAATACAACTTTATTTCTTTGCTGCACTTTCGTTTTCGGCCTCATTTGATAAGAAAGTGTTTTAATTTTAACAATCATAAAGAGTTAGAATTAAAATTAGTTTTACAAATAATATTGAAGTTACATGATAAATTGTGAAATAAAAATTTACGTATGAAAATTTATAAAATAATAATAACATATAAAAATTTGCTTTACTATGTATCATGGTAACGAGTAAAATGTTGGGATGCAAATCATAGATCAAAAGGAAAAAATGGTTGGCAGGAACTGTGCAGATTAAAGCAGTAGTGCGTCCACATGATGCCAGGGACCACTAATCAACGTCTTGCAGATTACGCTGCTGTGGGTTGTGGTATTATACCCGACATAATTTGGCAATGCACTTGTTGGCTCGTAGATTCAAAACATGCTTGCGCTGAGATATATACCAACATCCATCGATCTACACCGGTCAAACATGCATGCACATCCAGGATGTCAAATCAAACATATCTTTTTTTTCTTTTCTATTTCTTAAATTAAATAAAATAAGATTCATATTTAAAAAAAAATTATACGATTTACAATAAAAATTTATGATATAAAATGTAAAGATATTTATTAAATATTACTGAATACAATTAAAATACATAATAAAAAATAAAAATATATAATAAATATAATTTAAACAAATGAAACTTGAGATGGATGGCGGCTGTTAGGATCGAGTCCACTACGTGCATACCGTCAGACACTTTTTTTTGAATATCAATAATTTGACTTTGATTTTCATTTGCACTTTGAGCATCATCTGTTTTTTTTCTTCTAAACTTTTATTTTTGTTATCACATTTCTCTCATTTGTTTATTTGTACGGTTAACATGATATTTATGTTTTTTAAGAAATTATATAATTTATAAGTATTTTAATAAAAAAAAAATATATAAAATATTAAAATTATTTAATAAATATTATAATATATTATAAAAAATAAAAGTACGCTTGGACAAAGAGGACCTGAACCCTTTGTTTACGAAAACCGAGCACGCAGTTGATTTGTTATTTGACTTGGAATTAATGGATTGGTCATTGGAGAGGCGTGCACAAGTCGGACACCCCCATGCTTCGATGTGTATATATATCTACGAATGGACGGACCCGAACGCCCACGATCGATCCACTCACCATCCATGGCGGAATCGCCAGCGTCGCCCGGTGTGAATCTCGGCCAGGGTCCGCAGGGACAGATTAAGGAGCCCGGAGTGCCCGGTGCCCGAACCGTCGCCGAAGGGGGCACCCCGAACCCGTCGGGGGTTGAAAGCGTAGCAGAGGTGGTGGTGGTGGTTGCTGCGGCGGAGGCGACGGCGGTGGAGACGGAGCAGCAGCAGCAGCAGCGGCAGCAGAAGGCTGGAGCTGCAGAGTGAAGAACATATAAAATACTAGGATCGATCATATGCGCATTAATAAGTTAATATGTTATTCATAAGTTGGTGCACCGTTAAGAACACTCGGATCCATGTACGTTTCTCCATTTTAGTTTAGTGATGGTATATACATAACCAACGACTGTGATCCTCACTCTTTCGATTTTTAATCCTTGGGTTGTTAATAAGGATGACAAGCAGGCAGTCAAACCAGTTCGTAACGATGGATTTGTGTATTTCCAAATCGTCTTAGTTATTATCAACGTTATTGGGCCTCCTTTTCGTGTTCAGTGAAAAGGAATGTCTTTATTAAGGATGGGTTTAGAAACGAGTTAGTTTAATTTCTTATAAATTTTTGTATATTATCATTACTTATAAATTTTTATCTTATAATTTATTATATTTTAACTTCAATTCCTTACAAACCAAAGTACCTCGTTATTAAACGAGTCCTCGTACGTAAGTAATCTTTACTCGTTTCGTAATTACGTACCCGAACGGGACCGCAGCGGTAAGAAAAACACACAGATTTACAAATCGCGTGTGCTGTTTGGTAGGGTAATAAGTCTTTTAAAAAAAAAAACTGAGTTTTTATTAACAAATCTATCGGCAGGTATTTGTATATCATTTACATATTTTATTTATTTACAAAAACTTAAGATTTTTGTTATAAACACGCAAAACGCTCGACAAACGAACGTAACCTTACGTTCGTATTGATTTATCACCATCTCGTAAATCATTACGGGATATATGGTTACACCTGGATAGAACTACTTAACTTAAAATTTTAATTTTATATAAGCTTTTACGTATTATTATTATATGTAAACTTTAATGTAAATTTTTTACCACAATAATTATTACATAAATTAACTTTATTTATTTTACCACTCCTAATTCTAACTTTGTCAACTCTCAAAATTGGTTAAATCTTTTTCCAAACATACCCAATGATTTTAAAGAATGATATAATTATTTGAATATTAGATCAAATAGTGATGTGAACCCTCTCTTGTATCTTTCAAAACAAATTTCCTTATTACAATGACATAAAAAGTCAATCTATAATAAATGATATCAAAACCTATATGAAATAAACCAAACCTTAGGTAACACCTGAACGTCTAAAGTGGACCATCAACAACAATACCGATATAAGAAGCGTGAGAAACAATGATACAATGGACATCGTCGTTGCTTCGAGAAAGGACGGCACGGCGAAAGAAAGCGAGGTCAATAATACTACCACCACCACACTCAAATAAAAATAATACTACATATTCGTCGTTAATTAATACGAAGTATTTTTTAACCGTGATGGACGAAAAAATTCACGGTGCTGGCTGCTATTAGAGAGAAAAAAGAAAGAACCTAAGGCATTTGATTTCTTAAATAAATTACAAAAAATATCACACATACAAGACAAGCTAAATCTAATGATTGGAATCATCTAAAATTTAGAAGCTTTTATTTACCATTCTCACAAGAGTGCCCTTCCAACAGCAGTCTGAGATCCCAATGAAGATGCTTGAATATCAGATTATACGAACAATCCCATCCCTAATCATTATCCTATTGGCATCCTGCATCCTCTGTAGCAAGTAATTGGGGATGTTTAGAATTATGAATGTTTCAACCGCAAGCAAGCAAATGACCCGGACTCAAATGTAACAAGTGAGAATAGGAAGGAAGAAGCATGTTGCAAGCAATCAAGTGCGTGAGATTTTAGGGAGAGGATTCTCATATTACAACTTGACTGAACGTAGCTTACAACAACAACTTGCAAAGTAAATTTATTGAAAATTGATTTGCAAGGTGAGGCACTGGGACATAAATTCATAGAATGAGTAATGCTTTTTAAGAGATTGCAACCACTTACCTCCAATATATGGGAAACTTGGAGGCTTGTGTAAGGTACACCTGCTTCCCTGTTAACAATCTGCTCAACCTCAGCCACCGATATCTGGTCCAAATGGTTTGCCAACACATGCTGACCCAATATGGATTCAAAAATCTGCATTCTGCTTTCAACATAACAAAAAGGCGTTGAGTGAGCATATGCCACCGAGGACTCTACGAAGGTGTTTGTCTGTAGGAACAGAAAGAGAAAAAGGAAACCTTTCGACTGTTATATCCTGCTGTGGGTCCACTTCCATTGCATCCACCGTAACACTAATCAAGATAAAAAAGCAGAGGTTACCAATAGGCCGGCCAGTAACACACACATATAGAACCAACAAAATTTGTAAGGTTAGTCATTCCAAACAAAACATACTTTGCAAGGCGCAAAAAATTGATTTTCAACACCATGAAATATATAGGAAGCTCTACGTTGATTATCATTTTTTTTTTTTTTGAATAATTTTTCCTAGAAACAGCTTTTTAAAAAATTTCTAAAGGTGTTCTTATATCCCTATATAAATACATAAAAAATTAAAAATAATTGCATGCATGTCAACATTAGATGATTATAATTACAACGTAAAAAATGCTACTTAAAATTTAATAACTATTGATTCTTCATCTAAAAGTATTTAAATTCATCCATTTTTGTTCAGTTTCAACTACTGATTTTCAAATAAAAAATATTAACAAACATGGGTTAGATTAAGTTGATATTTTAATGCATAATAGATTATACCATGGACAAATTAATTATATAATTATATTTACTTTTAAAAAATATTAAAAATAATAGGTTGCTAGGAAAGTTTACTAGGGACACTTTTCTGTTATTTTTTTCCAATTTCCAATAGTTCTATTATTTATTTACTCTCCCATTGATATTTCTTTAATATTTTATACAATTGAAAAGATTGAGCTTTTATTTTAAACAGCAAGGAGGTTGTATAAATGACCCCTACAATGTTGCTGTCTGGAACCAAACAGTCCAGATCACAACATAAAATTTACATACACAAATTTACAGAAAATTCCACAAATTTACACAAATTTAGATGTAAGTCCACAGAAGAAGCAAACATTTAGCATCTATGATGACAACAAAACACCATTGTATTGATCGTAACAACAATGCAATTTTGAAATGTATCACTGATTGTGACTGTAAGAATGCAGATCACCTGCACTGTAAATTCTATGCTCAAAAAATAACAATTTCAATGTATTTGTAATGGAATGCAGTTGAAAGCAAAATACGTACTATACTATTACCAAATGATGATTGTCGAACTTTGAAGAAATAATTCGAATGTCAATTCAAAGCTTGAAATTGGATACTTTAGAACAGCACCCCTTTAAACGTATCTATAGGAAATAATTGTGAATAAAAAGAAGACTTACTCTCCAGCAGTTTCACTACGGGCATCATGATCAGCCTTCTGTTTCATCTCTAGCTCTCTTTGTTCCCGCTCTTCCATTTCAGTCAACTCTTTATGGTATATGGCAAAATTTAGAACTTTCAATGCAGCTTCAACATCATTCTTCAAAACCTAAATGAGGGGAAATTCACCAGTTCTTAAGAAATAGAAGGATATTAGAAAAGCAGATATGAATTGAAAAGCATAACAAAAGAATTTAAGTTGCAGTAGTTTACAAGAGAAAAAAAAATCAAAAATACATTGGTGCACTTGACTTTCAAATGCAGCATGGTTACCAATAGATTATACTAAGGTTCTTAGAGCAGTACATAGATGAACTAAAGCATCTTCCCATGTGCAAAGTACTACCAGATTTGATGCTTGAGCCATATTCTAGCTTGGCTTGGTATAGTCCTGATTGTCATATAAGTTTTAGATAATTTTCTACAATTTCTGTCCTGTTTTTAGTTAAAAGTTCTTGTGGAGAAATAAAAAGAGAGAAGATTGGTGAAAGATTAGATGTGTATTTCATTCATAAATATAAGACCTCTTTATATAGAGCTTACATGATGACAACAATTAGAGTTTAACCAATGTAGGACTAAACTCACTTATAACACAACCTTTAATACATAAACTCTAACACTCCTGCTCAAGTTAAAACATCTAACTTACAATAAACTCATGCATAAACAAGATAAATAAAAGAGATAAATGACAAACAGAAATCTAGAAATAGTAATAATATTATGTAAGCAAATATACTAAGTGACTTAATATCCATGCTTCTACAAATATAATTTTTATCAATCATCCAATAAAAGATTTATTGTGAATTGTTAATATGAGGTATTTCATAAACATCAAAAGAGAGTATGAATTTGTAATATGAGGCATCCATACATCCTAAGATTCATGTGAATTTTTAAGATGAGGTGTTCTATAAATCTCAAAAGAGAGTATGAATTTTTAATATATAAGGAATTTATAAACCTCAAGAGAAAGCTTGGATGATAGATAATAGAATATTAAACATTTTTTTGTCTTTTTCATTTTTTTAAATTTTTTTCCCATCTAGGATTACAAGAGATGCTCTGGTTGTGAGAGGAATCACATCGATA
The DNA here is from genome assembly GCA_024699675.1 of Amphibolis antarctica. NCBI lineage: Eukaryota > Viridiplantae > Streptophyta > Magnoliopsida > Alismatales > Cymodoceaceae > Amphibolis > Amphibolis antarctica. The sequence goes on along the minus strand of JAMKPZ010006112.1, from coordinate 5,491 downwards.
GATAAAGTCGTCAAAAGGATCTGTCTGTGAAAGCAGCAATGCCATTGAGAGCTTCTCAGACCATCAATGCAAAATGAGAGGAGTGGGGTTGTCAAGTATCGTGTGTGAATTGTGAGAGAGAAGGGTGGCTAGGAGAGTATATGCTACAAGAATATTCATCAAAAGAGTTAAGTCTGGGAGTGGAGGAGAGTTGTGGAGAAAGGAGAGAGAAGGATACATTTAAAGAAGAGTTTTGAAAAAGACACTAATTGGGAGGAGGAGATGGCTAGGTTCCTCCTCACATAGGGTTTCTCTATTTTAAACTCTCAAAACCTAAGCTCTAATATCATGTGGAGAAATAAGAAGAGATAATATTGGTGAAAGATTGAATGCATATTTCATTCATAAACATCCAATCTTTCATTCATATAACCTCTTTATAAAGAGGTTATATGATGACAGCAACTAAAGTTTACTCATGTGTGACTAAACTCACTTACAATTAAAAAAAAACTCGCTTACAATACAAACCCTAATACATAGATTCTAATAGTTCTCTTAATACAAATATCACATTATTACAATTTATAATACATTCTAAAAGGAAGAGGTTCTAGACCATTAACATCAATGTGCAATGTAGTGTTATTGAATTTGAGGCCTAACATATTCCAATAATTACTATTCCATTTCCAAAGTGATTAATACTAAGCTAAGATCTCTCAATAAAACTTAACATTAAAATACTATGTTTTAGGCTTAGACACCACCTCTTTGTCACTTAGAGTAATTAAACATACTAAAGTCATTACCTCATTCCTCAGCTTCAATTTGGCATGAGCAGTTGAAAGACGGATCATTGTCTCGAGTGTCCGTGCAGTGATAGGAAGTGTACCCCCACCAGACTACAACGTGAATGATAAATTCAGATCAAGCAAGTGTGGAACACACAATGGTATTGATCAATAACACCTAACACTTGAAAAGCCAACCTTTGCATTTGTACCAGCATTCCTGAGCTCTGCATATGCAGTTGCAATCTGGTCTGAAGCCTGCAAAATGTTGGAAAATATTTTTTAAGAAACATACATAAAATGACAAGAGAAGGTCAGCCAGTATTGGATGCTAGGTATGCAATAAATGCACCTCCTTCAAGATTCAATCACCGTATGACCTGGACTTGACAAAATATTCTAGTAAATGATTGAATCTTCCATTTCTTATTCATGTAAACCATGCTTGTAAAGTAACTACAATAGGAACAACACCTCATCTGTGAGCTTTGGTTGTATTCTGTTCTTTGCATAATGTATATATTTCTTAAGAAACTTGGTGGTGAGTTTTTCATTTTTTACTTTTTTCCCTCTTCTCCTTTCCTGACCATCAAGCACCCGATCATACTTCACAAACACGCTAGCATCAGCATCATCTTCCTCAGTATATCTAGAGCCTCCACCTAGTGCAGCAATTCCTGTACGAAATTAAAGTTCATTTCATTTGTTTCCATCACAATCATGCAAAATCAAAACCTTATGACAAACCCTCATACCTCCATCCGCACAATATCTATGCATGCGAGAAACATGTTCTGATATTTTCCGATCAATCTCAGGATCCATTTGATCAAGGACAATAAATAACAGATCAAAACGAGAAAGCAATGAATCTGGAAGCCCAATGTTCTTCGTTGGAGTCAAAGAGCGATCATACTGTCAATGGTCCAATGAAAAAGGTTATCATTTTGAAAGTTTTGCTGAGTCAACAAAAGACATTTCATTGGTAACTAAAACTAAGATAAGCATCTCCTCTTCCACATTTTAAAATCTAGCTTCCATGAACTTAGTCACGTACTAATTTATTTATACAATTTTCAACAAGAAATTTAATGAAAGGAAATTTACTGAAGCTGGAAAACTGATTTTATTGGTGAATGATGACATCTACTAAAATGATACCAACAAGAAAATAAGCAGGGTGGATTTATTTTTAGAAGGTTTTCAATGTAACTCCATCTACCATTGCTTAGGAAATTTCTATCATCTAAAATAACCCATGCTAATTTTATTGTAAAATTTTCCTTATTTTATTACTGATGCAGGATCATCTGTCTGAAATGATGAGTGACACTCACAGTCCCATATATAGGATTTGCAGCAGCCAGTACACTACATCTAGCATTTAATGATGCATGTATCCCAGCTTTTGCTATTGTCACAGTCTGTTGCTCCATAACCTCATGTATGGCAACACGATCTTGGTCATTCATTTTATCAAACTCATCAATGCAAACCACTCCTCGATCGGCAAGAACCATGGCACCCGCTTCAAGCCTTCTCTCCGCTGTTCCATTAAATTAGTTGGGAACAAGGAAGTTTGGTTATTATTTTAAATGTGAATGGTGAAACTTCGAGACATTAAACACATTACCAGTTTCTTGGTCAGAAGTTACAGCAGCTGTCAAACCAACACCAGACGAACCACGACCAGTGGTTGATATAGCCAATGGTGCAATATTCATGACAGCTCTTAAAATCTGTGATTTTGCAACCGAAGGATCACCAACCATCATCATGTTTATGTCTCTTCAAAACAGAAAAAAAAACAATGAGAATTTTGCAAGAAAAATAATGAAAAAGTCAAGTCTTATGGAAAAATGGAAACATAATATGTGTAATCTCACTAACCCTCTCAAGTGGGTACCATTCTTCAAGTTCTTTTCAACACCACCAAGCATCAACAGTATCACAGCCTTCTTGATCCATAAATGCCCATAGATTGATGGGGCAAGTGAATTTCCCAGTAAATCAAATGTGTCATTTCTCTTGGCAATCTCCTTCATCCTTTTCAGATCTTCAAGTAGATAAATTGGTGCATTTGCCTCCTTGTTGAGCAAAGAAACATTATTTGCTATAAGCACTGTCCTGAAAATAACATTTTTATAAGTTTTTGTGCACAAAATCTGAGTAAAAAATACATATTTCTAGCCAAAAAAGTGAAAATTGCAGTATAGCTAGTAATTCTAACCGAAAAACTCCATTCACACTCCCTTTGCTCTTGCCAGGAAATGCTTTATATGTGCCCACAATTGACACACGATCTCCTGGCTTACAGGAATCCACGAGGTCATCCTCTATGATGACATCTACAGTCCTTGGAAGCTGTCCAGGGGCTGAGTTCTCTGGTACTTCTTGCATGGACAGAGTTTGATGGTCCTTGTATTCACAAAGTCCGAATTCAGTAACCAACAAGTTGCCATTATCATCCTGACCAACCATGAAAAATGCAACGAACCCTTATCAACTAATTATTTAGAAAGAAACACTTCCATCACTAAATCATGGACTAGCAGAGTTTTACCCTTGTAGGATATACAGTTCCTGTCGGCAGGCCAATGGTGGACGTGATATCCCTATATTCACGGGCTGTGAACAGCTGCGTTGTAGGGCAAAAGTGCACACTTTTGACAAGCTTGGGGCGCACAAGAGAACCTTCAGAAACGTGAGAAAAAGAAGAAGTCAATTATGAATCCATATTATGCTCTTACTACTAAAAAGATGATATCTGAGTTACAAGAGTACAAATTCATCATCCGGATTCCCAGCGTTCCACTTCTAAGTGATAGATTATGGTGACGAAGATGACAGGCAAACCTTACATTTAGTGACAATGCCTTCAACGCAGACCATGGTCCCGATAAAAGACGACATAAGATCCCTCGGCGTGACCTTATGAAACCCAAACGGTCCACTGAACCCCACAAGCACACGCTCCCCTTCCTTCAGATACTTGGAGTCCACATTCCTCGTCATCTCCGTCGCCGCGTCGGAAAATGGGTGAAGATACTCACCTGGACTCCGAATCAACCTACGCAAACAAATGCCCAACAAGAGGAGCACAAAAAATCCAAGATCAATAAACCAAAACAAAAAAAAATAAAAATAAAAAAAGGAAAAACTATTTCCCCCACATACCTGCGGGCTAGGTCGAGGCTGTAGTCCCGGAGGTGGTCGACCCCGACGATGAGGCGGTGGCGCTTGTTCTGCACCATATCCCGGACAGCCTTCATGTAAATCCCCTTTCCCACCTGGTCCAGGGCAGGAAATCAAATCCGTCACCGGATCTCGGAAAAAGAAGATGGAACGGTGAAAAAGCTAATTAGGAGAAGCGGCAAGTGTTGACTCACGTCCTGATCAAGGAATTCGAGGAAAGCGCGCTTGTGGGAAGCCATGAGCTCCTCGTTGATCTCCATGTCTTCTGCGGCAGCACGACGAAGGCTAGGGCTCCGGCAGTGACCAAGAACGGTCTCGTCGCGTCTTCCCTTCTCGTTTGCTTTCTTTCTGTTATATGTTATCGTCCTGCCGTTTTGGCGGGAAAACGAGGACCTGGGCGGTGGCGGGGGGAGCCGGGAGGTGGTTTCGGAGGGAACTCGATCTTCTCGGTTCCATGAGCTTTCATCAGATTGGGGCCTTATTGGGATATTGGGCCGCATGGGCCCAAGTTAGTGAATTTTCTTTTCTTAAACATTTGAAACTTTTAGGAAATGGTTCATGAATAAATTTAAACTTCTTTTCATCTCAAACTTGTTTTAAGCTATAGGCCCAAGTCAAGGATTAATTCTGAATTACAATTAGAGAGAGTAATTTAAAGACCAATAAAAATTAGTCTAGAACATTAAAAAATTAAATATATAAAATTTAGGTTCAACTAAATTAAGAAGGGAGCCGATTTTCTGAGATAATTACTAGAAAACCTTTTTAGTAATGTGAGTTTACAAAGTTTCGATGGTATTTGAAGAAAATTTTAATAGTACAGAGGAAGTTCTGGTGATGTAAAGAAAGTTCTGATGATGCAAAAGAAATTCCATTAGTCTTTCGAGAAAATTTCAATGATGTAAAAGAAGTTTAAACAATGCAAAAGAAATTTCAATGATTTAAAGAGGAAATTCTAGTAATTCGGAGATGAAAATTCGATCTAATACTCATCACCATAGATGACACTGGAACTTAAGATTTTTAAATACTTAGGATTTTTAATAAGTAACAATGGTGAGTAAATTTGATGTTTGTTATTTATAGGATTGAAGTGGGATGAATTAAATAAAGAAATATGTAATCTAGTGGGAGTTTGTATCCCCAGAATTCATGGGATTTCATAAAAAATAAATTAATGAAATTTCATTTTCCAATGTCATAGTTGTTTGTACTTGGAAGTGATTTTCCACTTCTTTGGTATTTAAGATTGACTTCTAAAATTATTATTGTAAAGATTCTAATATGTAAACTTCTATTATGAAACTAATTTCAACTTTAACTTCATTCACTCTTGAAGTTAATTAGAATTCTCCCCCAACACACCATTGATTTTCCATCCCCACTCCTTTGACTTAATTGGGAAATCACAAGACAAACAGGCTACAAAACGCCCATGATTTCTGCTAACACAAGTGAACCCCTCATTTGATCTAAAGATTTCAAACTTATGTGATTTAATTAAAGATCTTACAATGCATACA
>JAMKPZ010006111.1:0-24140 GCA_024699675.1 Amphibolis antarctica | reverse complement strand
AATGTTGCAAACATTTTTCCCCCAATAAATGTTCATTCATGTTAAACGAAAGTATAATCAATGCACTTAATAAATCAACTTCTCTAACTAACCTGTAATCGATGTTAAACGAAAGTATAATCAATGCACTTAATAAATCAACTTCTCTAACTTATCTGTAACTCGTCGGTAGATCCAACGCTAACTGACGTCCTTCCGTATTCCATTCGGTAACTTCAAAAAAATCCTTGACAAATGAATCCCAAATCCCAAATCCTAAATCCTAAATCCTAAATCCTAAATCCCAAATCCCAAATCCCAAATCCTTGATGAGGGAACTTCCGGTGGACTGCGCAGGTGAGGATGATTGTGGAAAATGAATTGTTGTTTTTTTTAAATAAAAAAAATAAATAGACTGCTTTTACGCGGGTGTCATCGGCGGGAGGGGATTTTTTTCCGCAGACTTCTTTTTTTCGAACACACTCACTCTTCATCAAACAACCGTTAATCTTTCATCCAACGGATGACTTCTGTAGGCATCTACAAAACCATTAAACCCTATATACATACATACATTGATATGTATATTACCGAAAGAAAAGAAGGAAGAAAGAAAGAAATAAAGAAAGAAATGGTGGCCGGCACACACGTACAGCATTTCAAGGCGTGATGGGACGCAGACCGGAGATGTGTATTTTACCTTAAAAATTAATTAACAATGAATGAAAAAATTCTTTTTAATTAAGTTTAATAAAAAATGGTACGTCCTATTTTAGAGAATGAACTAACAATCTTTTAACTCGTTGTCAGTTAATTTTGAGATAAAATTTAAATATCATATCAAAATCAGTATATTCAGTCGTAGATAGATAATGCATGCTGGTCGACACCGATGCGCACTTGTCGGCGTCGAAGATGAGGTCGAAGGGGGGAGGCTTCTCCAGCTTGTCGTAGTTGCCGTAGAAGAACTTCACCCTGGCAAGCAGCTTGGTGCCTTCCCGCACGGGGATGCTGAAGTAGTTCTTCTTCCGCTCCGTGGGGAAGGCTCTCAGGTTCTTCAGCTCGGGTGGGAGGTGGGGGATGGGGCGACGGATGGCGTGGCGCTGCCCCGACCGCACGTAGCCGGTGTCGTTTACCCATGGGATGCCGTATTCCCTGACGTAGGGGTCGGATCCCCCGCAGTCTATGCTCCAGAACCCTTCAATATCTGCGGTTGCATCGGCGTTCGGCGGCGAAGAGACGAAGCAAGAGGAGAAGGAGCAGAGCCGCCGCCATGGTGGTGAAGAAGCCAGTCCGGCAAGTACTTGCCTCCATACATATTATCGGTCCTGCACATGCATTAACTACGTATATACGTGCAGATCATGATCATTTAATTTATGTGTGTTAATTACTACCTATGTGCCTGCTACCATTTGTAGTTTATAGAATTTTTATTTTTAGGAAATGTTTTAATAAGTAAAGTACGGTATAACGAGAATAGAGAAAGAAAAATAATTTTTTATTTTATTTTAAAAATTATGTCAATCTATAAAAATTAAACTTCAAATTCATCTAACTTTTTGTCACAACCCAAATTCATTAAATTTAAGTATTAAAGGATTGGGTTTCTTTGTTCGTCTGGCATTAGATAATGGGCTAATCCAAGACTTTTGTCGTCCCGACTTTGATCCAGCCCAATCTAAGCCCGTAAACGAGCAAGGCTCCTAAAAGTGACACCATGCCTTTTTTTTTTTTTTGCGCAAAGTCGTGATATCTCACCAACCATGGTGCCTGCAAATTTTACATAAAACACCCTGGTACCGGGAGAAAACCATGTCGACGGTAACCAAATCGTTCGGTTACGTGAAAGAAAACCATGTCCACGGTCGTACCAAAATAGTGCCGGTACTTTCGAATAAAATTATAAATAAAAATTTCTGGAGATTTATCATGATTCACAGAATTAATATTTAAGAAAATTTTCCTCAGATTAACGTCTCCAAAGTGTAACAAGGTCTGCGATTTTCGGTGTCACGCAGGAGGAGTAAAGGGGGCAGATTTATCTCTTCTCCCGTTCTCTTCGAATCTTCCATGCGGTGATCGGAGATGGGGAACAAGATAGCGCGGACGACCCAGGTGTCGGCGTCGGAGTACTACCTCCACGACCTCCCTTCCTCCTACAACCTCGTCCTCATCGAGGTCCTCGGCAGCGGCCGTTTCTTCAAGTCCATCCTCTGCAAGCACGACGAAGGCCTTGTCCTCGTCAAGGTCTACTTCAAGCGCGGCGAACCGCTCGACCTCAAGGTGCTGGGGTTCGTTTTGATTGGCCTCCTCTGCAATTGTCCTTCCTGTGTGTGTGTTTGATCCTTGATCTCTATTGCAGGAGTACGAGAGGAGGCTGACGGAGATCCGGGAGGTCTTCCATAATGTCCAGCATCGCCATATCTGGCCGTTCCAGGTGTTTGATTTTTCTTCCCTTTACCCTTTTTTTAGCATCAGCGTCTTCTTCTTCTTTTTTGTCGGAAACCCCGGGCTTTTGATTGAAACATGTTTTCTCATGGAATCCTCTTAAGTTGTCTTGTGTATTTTTTTGGCTGAATGGATAGTTTTGGCTGGAAACTGATAAGGCGGCGTACCTCTTGCGGCAGTATTTTTTCAGCAATCTTCACGACCGGCTCAGTACAAGGCCGTTTCTCAGCCTCATCGAGAAGAAGTGGCTTGCTTTTCAGGTAATGAATGATCCATTCGTTTACTTGTTTTGGTGTAGAATCATGCTGTGTCAAGGATCATAAAATTAGTACTCAGAACTGTATTGGCCTAGCTGGATTTATTATCGATCATTTAAGTGAGTAACCAACAAATCAGGTGATCAAACCTATTAATGGGTTCGATCTACTCATTGATGAGGCTTCTGATTTGAGTCATCACAGTGAGCTTCTGAACTGGCTGAATGAAATGCTTGTTGTTTATGATTTTTATTTGGACATGCATGGTTATCTTCTTGGTTCTTTCTGCTTTTCCAGATTTCTGATTCTGGACTTAGCTCGTTTGGTTGTGCAGTTACTTTGTGCAGTGAAGCAGTGCCATGATCATGGTGTTTGTCATGGTGAGAGGCTGACTGAGTTCTACCATTTTCCTCAAGCAAGCCATTTTTCAAGGAGAAAGACTGATTTGATCAGTGGTATCGATTGCAGGAGATATTAAGTGTGAGAATGTTCTCGTCACCTCTTGGAACTGGCTCTATCTTGCTGATTTCGCATCATTTAAGCCAACATATATACCTGATGACGACCCTTCAGATTTCTCATTTTTCTTTTATACTGGAGGAAGGCGACGTTGTTACCTTGCACCTGAGGTCCATTTCTCATTTTCTTAGTTCTTTGACGTGATTTTGTTGTGAATCATCTTTCTTGCAATGTTTCATTAGCGTCTTTATGATTTCCCTACTGCACATGAATTCTTTTTTTTTAGATGCAAATGTACTGCCGAGTTACAAGTCATTAATTGTGGGCTTGAGGATATTTTGGTGGCTGTTCCTTATGACTTGAGAATACTGTTACAAACAGGACTCAGAATTTTATTTTGGGCTTTGTTCTACCTTCTGGTATCCTACAACTATCGATTCTTACATGTATGTTGGTCATAATTTTCCCTGTTTTTGCTGTTCTGTGGCATTCAATGTTGTAAACAATGTGGAATTTTTTATGTCAAAGACTGAATATTTTTTTAAATTGTTTCTTACCACTTACATCACTTTAAGACGTACAAGATGTCAAAGATAGGTTCTCCAAGTGATTATTCAATTTATTCTTTGCAGAGAGTTCCGTCTGACTTACCAATTCACACTGCTTTAGTTTCCTTTAGAATCAGAAAGCTTTGATGATTATATAAACATTTTTCCTAAATGAAACATTATTGCATGGTACAATATATTTTCTTTTACCATTTTCCAGGACTATTTCTAACAGTTTATGATGTAATTTCATGCTAAATTGCTTGCAATTTTCAGAGATTTTATGAACATGGGGGTGAGCTACAAGTTCTACAAGATGCACCTTTAAAGCCCTCCATGGATATCTTTTCTCTAGGGTGTGCACTATTTGTCATTCCTGTTCTTTGTTTGTTGACTTAAAATTTTGGAAGTATTATTTTCCTTGCACCTGTTATCATGCTCATATTTTTTTCACCTGTGGTCTACCATTTTAATCAATTTTGTCTATTGTTTCAATCTTGTTGATGGCATAACGACTTGCTTAGTGTATGATACCTCAATACCTTAAGTTTCCGTTTGTTCTAATATCTTTTTTATGTCATGCATGTTTGACAACTCAACACTGTGCTTACCAGGCTAATATGCATTAAATTGCATCCTTTTCATGTTTTTTTTTCCAATTTCAGGTGCAATTAGCCTTGTTAAACTCAAAGGGGAGGAACTTTGCAACTTTATCCACCTGTGTTCATGTGGGGTTGTAGGCTAAAAGTTAATACAAATTAGACATTTGTTGAAAGGTTCATGCTGAAAGTAATGATTTATATAACATGATCTTAATCTTTCCCCCACCTTTTTCAGTTATCAAATATCAAAATACAAGGTTACACCCATGCGGATAATTTACTCTCCAATATACATTCATGTTGGTTTTGAAAGTCAACATTGATGAGTGTCATATAAGGAAACTAATGGTTAGAAAAGGATGAGACATTCATTCTTACTGGCCTATGTATAATAACTTGTCATCTATTCCAGTTCCTACACTGTTGCATATTTCAATTCATCAATTAAACATTTGTATCTGATAGATCACCAATCTTTCCGTTGATTTTACATTATCTTGACATTTGTCTTTGCTATACAGGTGTGTAATTGCAGAGCTTTTTCTTGAAGGTCAACCATTATTTGAGCTGTCACAGCTTCTTTCTTACCGTAGAGGACAATATGATCCATGCCATTTTCTGGACAAGGTGTTGCCGAGTTGATTCTTCTATCAAAATTTTACGTTTCGCCTAACATTTAATTTATGATTTTACATGATTTGTGTATACTTGGTATTTCATCTCTTGAAGTAAATATGCATGGTTCAAATTTTCCTTTCTTCAATCTTTCAAGCTAAAGTTTCTCATGGAAGCACCTAGTTAAGGAGTGTTTAAGCTTTTGCTTAATTGATGGTAGCCTATATTTGGAGAATGCTCTCATAGAGCTATTTTCTTATAAAAAAATGTTTTTAAAACACTTCTCTTTAATAAATTATATGATGGATGTTGATGATCCTTGTTTTTGATGTCGTGGGACATTCTCCTGTCTAAAAGTCATTTTTTCCCTTATTGATACTCCATTTCTGTGTTTGGGTTTTGAAGATCCTGGATCCAAACGAAACCATTTTTGTTTTTTTTCATGTAAAGTTGGGCCACACATGTTTTTCTGGTACTGTTGGGTGATGTTTACTTAATGATTGCAGATACCAGATGTTGGAATAAGGAAGATGATCCTCCACATGATCCAGTTGGATCCAGAGGCAAGGCTGTCATGTGAAAGCTATTTACAGGAATACGGATCCGCTGTTTTTCCATGCTATTTCACGCCATTTCTTCATAAATTTTTCTCTTGCTTGATTACCATGGATTCAGATACAAGAGTGAGAATTTCTTCAAAGTAAAATGGGTTTATTTTGGATGCAAGTATAACTATAATAAATAAGTTATATATGCTTTTGTTTTCTTGCAGGTTGCTATAACGCAAGGCACATTTCAAGAAATACAAAGGCAAATCATGAATGGCAGTTCTTATGAGGATAATATTCCAAAGGCAGTTGATTTCTGTGAAGAAACAGAATCTGAACTGAATGGGCCTTTTGGTAATAAATGTGTTGTAGATAAAGACCTGTCTGTTACGCAATATCAGCTGATTGGTGAAATATCTTCTCTTTTGAAAGATGTAGAACAGAAAAAGTTAGATAAACCAATGCATGACAAAAGCAATGCTAAGTTTACCCACGATGTAAGGCATTCCAGTGAGCAAGCTAGAAATAACAAAGTTCTTTCTTTGCCCCTAGTTAATAAGCAAAAAAAAGACTTTCATTTCAAAAGAATATTGAAAAGTGATCTGAAATCACTCATAGATGGGTACCACAGTCAACCAGATTTATTATTATTATCTTTCTTTCGAGGTAACCGATGCATTTGGCATTGTGAAGGCATGGTTTTGATCTCATCCCTTATTTGTTCCTGCATGCGGAGTGTCAAACAACCACAGTTGAGAAGGGCAGCATTACTCCTGCTACTGTCTTCATCTCTGTATGTTGATGATGAGGACTTGTTGCAACATGTTATTCCCTTCATCATTGTGATGCTTTCTGACCCAGCTGCAATAGTTCGGTGTGCTGCTTTGGAAGCTCTTTGCAACATCTTGCCATTGGTTCAGGACTTTCCACCTAGTGATGCTAAGGTATTCCCTGAATATATTCTTCCAATGCTCTCTATGCTTCCGGATGACCCAGAGGAAAGTGTCAGGATCTGCTATACTGTTAATATCTTCAAAATTGCACTAACTGCATACCGTTTCTTGGTTTGCTCAAAGAGACTGAGAGAGGATGGAGATATCCATAAACAAATACAATCATCGCCTGCTACTGAGGCACAAGAAAGGAGACAAATTGTGAATGTGGACATGGAGCTCTCACAGCTTAGGAGAACTGTTGCTGAAATTGTTCATGAGCTGGTAATGGGTTCCAAAAACACACCAACCATTAGAAGAGCCCTTTTACAGGACATTGGTTATTTATGCTATTTCTTTGGTCAGAGGCAGAGTAATGATTTCTTGTTGCCTATTCTCCCAGCTTTCCTGAATGATCGGGATGAACAGCTTAGGGGAGATTTTTATGGGCAGATTGTGTATGTCTGTTTTTTTGTGGGTCAAAGAAGTGTTGAGGAATACCTTTTACCATACATCGAGCAGGCTCTAACAGATGATTTGGAAGTTGTTATCGTGAATGCATTAGAATGTGTGACCATGCTGTGTAAAAGTAGATTGTTAGGGAAAAGAATATTGCTTGAGATGATTGAGAGAACTTTCCCACTTCTTTGCTATCCAATTCTGTGGGTAAGGCAAGCTGTTTGTGCTTTTATTGCAGCAAGTAGTGAGTATCTAGGGCCTGTAGATACTAATATTTACCTTCTTCCAGTATTACATCCCTTTCTTCATAGGAAACCCACGTCTTTAACTTCTGATGTATCTCTATTGTCATGTCTCAAGCCTCCGGTGTCAAAACTTGTATTTCACCAAGTTCTGGAAGATGCAAGAGGTTCGAACATGCTTGAGAGGCAGAGAAAGATTTGGTATAACTCTGCACATTCTAATAAATGGGAATCAATTCGGCATACAAAGAAGGATCAGTCCGTTAAAAATTCTGAATCTCCAGGTAACGAATTCATGATTGCTTCCAACAAATTGGGTACATCCAGCCTTGAAAATGCTGGCAGATCTAGAACACTGGAAGGTACATTTTGCAATACCTCTAGTCCATTTGATAACATGCATTCTCTTTCTTCAGAGAAGATGCACTTCTCAGGCTTTATGTCTGCACATCTAAGTGGTGGAAATAGTCTCCTTCATGATAGGCCATCAGAAGGCATACCAGTGTATTCCTTTAACATGGGCAAGCATTCAACTGTAAATGCTGTTGTGGATCCTGAGGATTCATTGCAATGGAATTCTATAGGAATCAGATCAGTATTTAGTCCTTTGGTGGGTCCAATTAGTAAATCATTTGTCTTGTCCAACTCAGACCATCCTAAGTTAATATCAGGCTCCATATACAACATAAGCAATGCCTCCAAAAAAGTTTCCATATCTCTCCAAGACTCAGAAAATCGTGAAAATGATCAATCTTCTTATGCCACTAGCAAATTTCATGATATTTCTGTTTCTGATGCTCCAAAAACTGGATGCTCCCTTCCTGGAGAGGACATATTTCCACAATCTGATGTATCTGGACAGGCCTCCCCTGTTAGATCACCTCGTGTTGCAGATGATGGATGGAAGCCTCGTGGGGTGTTAGTAGCACATCTTTCGGAGCATCGTGCTGCTGTAAATGATTTAGCCATCTCTAATGACAACAGCTTCTTTGTAAGTGCATCAGATGATTCCACTGTTAAGATATGGGATACAAGAAGATTGGAAAAGGACATTTCTTTTCGCTCTAGATTGACATATAATATTGATGGGGCTAGAGCTTTGTGTACAACAATGCTCAGTGGCAGTGCACAAGTAGTAGTTGGTGCTTGTGATGGCACAATACATCTATTCTCTCTCGATTACATTTCAAGAGGTGGAGGTGGTGTAATTGAAAGGTACTCAGGTATTGCAGATATAAAAAAGAAACAGATTGGAGATGGTGCCATTCTCAGCCTTTTGAACTGCTCAACTGGTGATGACTGTGTCAGCCACACGGTATTATATAGCACCCAGCTTTGTGGTATTCATATCTGGGATACTAGGACAGATTCATTTGCATGGAAATTTAAAGCTGCTCCAGATGAAGGATGTATCTCTTCATTAGTCATGGGTACATGTGGAAACTGGTTTGTCTCGGGGACATCTAGAGGCATTCTTACACTCTGGGATATGAGGTTTCTTTTGCCTGTTAATAGATGGCAGTATTCTAGATTTTGCCCCATAGAGAAGATGTGTTTGTTCATCCCACCTACTTGTAGTACAATGTCTGGCATGGGAAGGCCCTTAATTTATGTTTCTGCTGGCTGTAATGAAGTTTCCCTTTGGAATGCAGAGAATGGAAGTTGTCATCAGGTGATGAATTTTCTTCTCAAGTTTATTATTATTTTGGTTATTATGTTTTACTTATGTTGATATATTTTTCTGTTTTACTTCAATATTTTCCTGAAATGATGCAACAATCACTTGTAAAACGTTTGCCGTGAAATTCTGATGTGGTTCATACACTACGAGTTACACGGGTCACTTCTTAATTGCATTTTTTTTCCCAAGGAGGGCTGTGATAGGCTTTGGTATTAAACGCGTGGCTACAGTATATGATAAATATTGGATTCGTTTTCAACGCTACTTGACATTTTGGCTTGGTTGCTTCTTTTGTTGGTGATAATTATGTTCTTCTGGCTATCTTGTAATTTGACTTTGGATCCAAAATTTTTCATTCAACAGGTATTCAGAGTTGCAGGATGTGAGGGTGATGCTCAACTATCGTCCAATGTACCTTGGGCATTGTCAAATCCCTCGAGCAAGTCAAGTTCCAACAGAAACTCTGTTCCCATAGGACTGGAGTATTCGAACAATGCGCTGAATGAACCTTCTCCTCGCCTCCCCGGTGTAAGGTGTTTGCTTCCCTTGCCAGGGGGCAGTTTGTTGACGGGTGGTACAGACCTAAAGATACAGTACTGGGATCACTCCAGGTTTAAACTCAATTTTCACTGTCATTTTCCTCCCAAGTAAATTATTTTTCTAATTTGACTTACACTGTGTTAAATGTTGCAGCCCCGGTAACAGTTTTGCTATCTGTGCACCTTCGACGACAGGTGTTGCTCCTGAAAATGTGTATGATACACGGACCACATTTGGTGTCCAAGTTGTGCAGGTAAACTTAACCAGCATTCATCTGCTAATAATGACTGTAGACTGTAGTCTTGCAGATACAACAGGGACATCATTATCATTTTCAATGTTCGTACACATATCCAATCCACGTGTCTGTTAGTTTTAAAAGGGTGTGGTCATGAGCTACTCGTGTGTAACCTAAGCCAAGCGTTGCTAGATTTGCTTTAAAAACTAAAGCTTTCCTCCAGGACTAACTAAATTCCTCAAACAGGAGAGAAGCAAGAAATCTTCAGCAGCCAGACTATCGCAGAAAGCCTTGCTTGGTGTTGCCACCTCAGACACGGCAGGTTGCCACCGCGATGCTATCATGTCTTTGGCTTCCGTAAAGTTGAATCAGAGGTTTCTGATTTCCAGCAGTAGAGATGGTGCGGTGAAGGTGTGGAAGTAGGATATCAATCAATGACTACCAGACTGTGTTATATACGTGGTACCGAAAGGGCCATGCCTAATTATGCTTGGGTTCCGAGCTTCTGCAAGTGTGTGGGGTGGTCTTAGCCGGAGCACCTACTGTATATTCTTTTGTGGTACCTGGTGGGGATCAAGCCTGCAACATTCTTTTATGGTTTTTCATCATCCGAGAATTAGATTCTGAATATAGAATCCTACGTTATTAAACGTAAAAAAGTAAAAACATTACAGTTTAAATGTATTTCATAAGATCACTTATTTCGAAGCAAGATCACTGGTCGTATTATAAATGTATTGATGCATTATGGATGCGAATGCATTGCATTATATATGGTGTAGATGTATCTGAATGAGAGTTTGAATTTGAGATTTTCGAAGATCTTTGAGGGTATATTTGGGATTAGATTTTTCAAACTTTTCGTAATTAAAGTTAGTTTCGAGAGTATAATAATTTTAAAAATAAAAATTTATATATTAAAATTTATAAAATTTTAAATGTTAAAAACTTCTTTAGAAGTAAAAAAAGAAGAAGTTAAAAGTAAATAAAACTTCAGTTACAAAGACGCCATATATTATTACATATAAAATTTTCCATGTTATAATATACGTAATAATTCTGTGAATATGAAGTTGCCACGTGTATGTTCGACCCACCATACCACATCACGCCTTCTCTTATCCCGAACACGAACGAAACTTTGAAGTTCACGGCGGCAGAAGAGTGAAAATGGTCTCCATCCCGACGATACTCCCCGTCTTCCACCCATTCCTTTCCTCAGTCGCCCCTCAGGCCAAACACGCAAGCCGCCACCTCCCATCTCTACCCCGTGCTGTCGAGCCCGACCAAACGGACACACCCGCATCTTCCGCCGCCGACGACGACGGCCAGCCCTCCTCCTCCTCCTCCGACTTCGACTCTCGCCTCTCCCAAGTCCGCCTCAAGTACCGCAGCGGAACCGGCAAGAAGGCCGAGCAACGCCGGGCCAAGGCCAAGAAGAGCAAGTCTGCCGCCGCCACCGTGATGCTCCCCCCGGTGGCGCTGAAGGAGCCCATGTCGAGAGGGGCGAAGGTGGAGCTAGGCTTCACCCCGTACAGCGAGAGGCTGAACGGGGCGGTGGCTGGGTTGGGCCTGGCGGCGCTGGTGCTTGTGGAGCTGGGCTCGGGGACGGGGTTGTTCAAGTACCACGCATGGCCGACCGTACTGATCCAGGTCTACACCGTTGCGGCGTTGGCCGCCGTGTTTGTTAAATTCGAGAAGGAGAAGATTAGCGTGTGGCCGACGACGACCGACGCGACGACCACTTCCGATGCCGTCGGAGAGTGATCGGACGGCAATAAATTTTTCGTTTTTTTCAGTGATTTTTGTTGGTGAGGGTCAGGTTTTCAGTTTTCTTTTTAAAAAAAATCATGGCAATTGAGAATCGTAATTCAGTTCCAGAGCAAACTTTTTTACTCAAGGGCTTTCGTAGAAAGATCGAAACTTGTTGGTGTCATCAGTGCATTTCATTTTTCGAAATTTGTTTCTCAAAAAAAAAAAAACTCTATAGGTCTGTTATTTTTTATTATTAGTCAACACAACGCGCGATTAATCTTGAAAGTACTACGTTTACTCAAAACAAATAATTTTCAAAGACATGTAGTAAATAATTCAACTGTTGTTATTCACAGAAACATACGTCTGTTGGGGCAGACGTCAAATGCTTTATTTGAATGGATCATTTTGAAAGTCGTTATTTTCCATTACGATTTTGATGATTTCAGAATGATCAGAGTTAATCCGAGTGATTTAGGATCCGTTTGCCGTAAAAATGCAAAGTGGGCCCACGCGGAGCATCCGATCGCTGGCATCGGATTCAGGATGGGACAAATTCGCACTAAGTCCCTGTCACTTTTGGTATTCTCTACCAGCGCACTTCTCAATTATTTACCACGACATTCTTCGGTTCCTCCCCATTTCTCGAGGAGGCCAGTTCCGTTCGCGATCGGGAGGGAAGCATTCGCTGTAAGCCTACGGTTTTCCGATCTTCTCTTCCCAATTCTATGGACCCTGCTCTGTTCAATTTCGATCCGTTTTCCTGTTTTTTTTGTTTTTCCTTCTTTCCTTTCTTCGATTCCCATGTCGTGCCGCAAGTTTGATCTCGTCTGATTCTTCTTTGTTGGATGATGCCTTGACCTGCTGGATTTTTTCGAATTCGAAAACCTTGCTTCTGTTTTAGTTTTTTTCTTTTTTTGTGTGGTTGAAGCGTTATTCCCGTCGTTGTTGTGTGATCAACCGTTGGTACTCTGGAGAATTAGATATCGCTTTACGTTCATCCCCTGAAAAGGTGAGCACTGCCAGGTGACCGAGGTCTCAGGTCTCGTCTTGCGGTTGGCTTAATTTTGAAGAGGATAATCATGCTATATTTTTAGTTACGAAACTTTGTGGTTCTATGCCTGCGCCCATCCTTCCAACAACAATGGTTTGATCGCTACTTTATCAGTTGCATTCATTTTTACAGTGTATCAAATTGGCGTGCTCGTCCATTGATTGGGCTTTTCGTATTGTATATTAACTGAATTAATATGGAATTTTTTCTCTACTATCTGTCAAATGCCACAGATTCAGTTCTTAAATCAGGTTTGGTCATTCAGCACTTGCACAAATGTCTGATCTGGATTCAAAAAGAAGATGATCTTTCTACTTATCTGATGGATTTAATGGTCATTTAGTAAATTAATGTATATCATGAATCATCATCATTTAATTGGAAAACAAGATGTCATGCACTTCTTTCACACACATCAATAAGCATAAGTTGATTTGAAACTTTGATGGGAATAATCACTGCATTAATAAAATTAAGTAAATATGGACTTGCGTTATGAATGATTCATGGGATTTCCATGTGTAAATTTGTAAAATTTATTCCTTAGTGAAGAAGAAGAAGAAGAATGGGAGGTGGCAAGGATAAACATGACAAGTCAGATTCTAGTGATAAGGGATTTCTATCCCAGGTGGCACATGGAATAGCTGCCCATTCAGGTGGACATCACTCTGGATATCCGCCTGGGGCTTACCCTCCTCAAGGATATACTCCAGCCCCTGGTGCATACCCTCCTCAAGGATATCCTCCGGCCCCTGGTCCATACCCCCCTCAAGGATATCCTCCGGCCCCTGGTGCATACCCTCCTCAAGGATATCCTCCAGCCCCTGGTGCATACCCCACTCAGGGGTCTCCTTCACATGGATATCCTCCTGCAAGCTATCCTGGTCAACCTGCACCTCATCATGGTATGTGCTAATGTGCTTTCTCTACATTTGGACTTTCAAGTTACATCACCACTTGAAATCCATGTTTTTCAATATGCTTGTACATTTTTAAGATCACAGGAACTTGCGTCACCCATTAAAATTAGTATTCGCTCATCTTTGATGAGATATTCCTAAAACCATGGTGGATCCATGGATGTCCATTGTAATATTTTTAAAACCATCGGTCAATTCATTTCCATGGTAAAAGATGCTTGGTTTGAAAACTTTACTAAGTTGCTGGGCGGATGATATTGCCAATGGTTTGGAAAAAGATGTCTTCCAAATCAACAAACGTTTTTCCTTGACAATTCAACAAGGGCTGGCAGCATAATAGAGGATACAACCTCTCAGTCAGAATGAGCTTCTCATCTTCAAAACCAGAGCACCAGTACAGATTGCTGGTACAGAGGGTAACTTAGCATCCTTTAACAGACTCTGTTACCAGAGCAATTTTAGATGGATACAATCTTAACAGAGACATCCAGAGTAATCTCCAAAGCTGAATTTTTTTCTTAAGATAAATTGGTGGGAATAACTTAGACAAACACATGTCAGATGGTACACGGCTAAATAGGATCTGTGTGTACGAATTGGTAGGCTGAAGATAAATGTGTGTTTATTTTGCAGGCCATGGAAACATGGGGGCGATGTTAGCTGGTGGTGCAGCTGCAGCAGCTGCCGCCTATGGTGTCCATCACGTGGCACAAGGTTCTCATGGTGGTTTTGCTGGCCATGGTATGCATGGATACCATGGCGGCAAGTTCAAGCATGGGAAACATGGGAAACATGGAAAGCATGGCAAGTTTGGGAAGCATGGAGGAAAATTTGGGAAGCATGGAGGGAAGTTCAAGAAGTGGAAGTAATTGGTGATCATACATATATGCTTGTTTAAGTATTGGTAGTCACTTGTCCATGTAGAGCAGTTATGCTGTCCGATACTCCATAAAACTTGTGCCGATGGTGTCTGTGTGATAATTCTCGTACGCCCAGTTTTACTTGACGTTCAATGCTGTTTGAGTATGCTTTCAATAATAACATGTTATAAATTGCCCGGTATGTGTTACAATTCATCTGTTTAGTTAGGAGCCCTACATGAATCACAAGCTCACGGTTTCATTTGTTTTCGCTCTCTCCCTCCCACGGGTTTGATAAAAATCGATCTTTGATATGACCTTGCATATAAATACATACATGTATATATATATAGTTATCTTGTAGAAATTTTATGTATGGTGTACATGAATTGATCTTGATATCATGATAAGATTCATTTCATTAAAATCAATTGGTTAAGGTAAAAAGACTACTTTTAGTCTTTATTTGTGTTTATGGAATTTGTAAGAATTGAATTAAAATGAATTCAATTTTTATAGATCACTTGTTTGTATCGGTGAAATTGAATTTAATTTATTTTCGTTAATATTGTTCACTCTTTGATTTAGTACAAAAATAAAGTTTGAACTCATGAGGTATGACTCATCTAAAATTCAATTAGTTTGAGTTTATTTGCTTGTTTCTGTTCGACCGTTAGAATTTTTAATTTTATACAATTCTAATAGATACATAAATAATTTTATATTAAATTTATTTTTATCAAATTTAATTTCATTTAAAAAATAAATTTTTGTTAATTTATTTTGGATAAATTCTTCTAACACAAAAACACATGTTTCAGAATTGCACATGAGCATTTTTGTTGCATACATAAAACAATTAATTTACACGTTTGAGAGTTGAGACCATGATAAATATTATCACGCGCGTTTAGATCTTTTATCATTTATTCTATTATAATTTTAAAAATTAAAATATGAAATTCAAGGTCTAAAGTCATACAAATTTTATTCGCAGCACACATCAACACCGGTTCTTCAATTCAATATAATATAATATAATATTATACAATATTATATTATATTTAGATGGAGTGGGGGTGTTTTCGTTTCGGCAGGCGGCAGCGTACCCGAAACCGAGAAGCGGCGGGGGGGATTGTTGGGTGGATTAGGGCAGGAAGCGCTGGCTCCGAACGAGAGCGATGACACCTCGTCCATGGACGGGAGGAAGAGGAAACGGGCCCCCGATCCGGATTCGAAGGTAGTACCGCCTAACCACTTCCTCGGTTCCTCCTCCGCTGCATCTCCCGCCCCCTTTGTTCAATTCCTCCCCACTCTCCTCCTCTTCTCTTCCCTTTTCCTCCACCACTCCCACCCTGCTCCTCTTTCTTTCCAGCGCTTCTGAAATCTGAATTGCCTTCCTCCGCTGGGGCTCCAGAAGGCAGGTGCTTTCGCTTTTGCGGGGGCGGCTTACCCTTGTGAGTGAGGCGTCTGCGTCTTTCGTTTTGTGTTTTTCTTCTTCTTCTTCTTCTTCTTCTTCTTTTTTATTTAAAAAAAAGGAAAATTTAGGAAGGAGAAATAATAAAGTAAACGTATCGATGGCACTAGTTGTGTTTGGATCTGTGTATGTGTCTGTCTTCGATTCTCTCTCGGGAGCATTTTCTGATCTCCGATTCCATCACTTTGGAGCATTGTTTTTTGTTGGATTTGGAAAAAGACAACAGAGAAAAAACTGATCACTTTAAATTTTGTGATGTGTCAGAGTCTTGTGCCCGTTTCAGTGAGCACCACCTCGGCCGAGCTCGCGACTGATCTTCCCAAAAGACGAAGAAGATTGACGTCCGCTGTGTGGAACGACTTTGAAAAGATAAAAAGGGACGGGGTCGATGTGGCCGTGTGTAAGTATTGCACCAAGGAGCTCTCTGGCTCTAGCTCCAGCGGCACCACACACTTGAACAACCATTTGAAGAGGTGTCCGAGAAAGTCGCATTCTGAATTGCGACAATGGTTTGCTGCCACTGCTGACAAAAAGAGGGAGGTCAACTCATCTTCCGTCAGAGGCTTCAAGTACGATGAAAAGAGAAGTCGATTAGAACTTGCAAGGATGATTATCTACCATGAGTATCCATTTTCCATTGTTGAGCATGTTGGGTTCAGAAGGTTTGTCCTTTCTCTCTGCCCTTCTTTCAATACAGTATCTCGTGATACCATCACTGCTGATTGCATGACACTCTATGAAATTGAAAAAAAGAGGGTATTTGAAATGTTGGACAAGCTGTCTTGTCGAGTTAGCCTCACATTAGATGGTTGGATGTCTTGCCAGAATGCTGGATATGTGTGTCTGACGGTGCACTATCTAGATGATGGTTGGCAATTGAAGAAGAGGATCATAAACTTCATGCGCGTGCAGGATTTCCACACTGGCGAGGAATTTGCTAATTTTCTTATGACATGGATCACTGATTGGAACATCCACCACAAGCTTTTCTCGCTGACACTTGACAATGGCTGTGTTGATGATGCTGCCAACACGGAAATAAAAAACCGTCTTTGTCATAGTAAGTTTCTCCTGAGTGATGGGAAGTTTTTCCAGGTGCAATGTGCTGCATATGTCATAAAGTCCATTGTGCAGACTGTTTTTGAAAAAATGCAGAAGATGATCATTAATATTCGAGAAATGATTGAGTTTGTTAGTCTACCCCAATATCATCAGCTATTCAATTCTACGGTTCAAGAAATTCAGTTGGGCGCCCAAAGGGGCTTGCATCTTAATGTCCCTACTCAGTGGAATTCTACATATTCCATGATCCAGGTGGCTCTCGAGTACAAACACGCATTCATTCAATTTCATTCTCGTGTTCCTGAATTGAGTAGTATGCTGACCGAAGAACAGTGGACAGAAGCCAGATCCGTTTGCAATTGCTTGAAGATTTTTTATGATGTGACGAAACTCTTATCTTTCACCGACCATCCAACTGCTAATCTTTTCTTTGAAGAGTTTTGTGAGATTCACCTTCAGCTGGTAGAATGGATCAATGGCCCTGATGAAGTTGTCAAGCAAATAGCGTCCATCATGAAAGAGAAGTTTGATGAATACTGGAACAAGTGCAACATGACATTGGCCGTTGCCTCTGTTCTGGATCCACGATACAAGATGAAACTAGTTGAATGCTACTATCCCCAAATATATGGTGTTGGTGCTGGGGAGCAAATCAAGGAAGTAGTGGACACCTTTAAGAACCTCTATGAGGAATATGCATCCGTATCCACAAATGCAGCTGACAGTGTTCTTCTTGAGACAGTTGCAAACCACGAAAATAACGGTAATGGTGGAACTTTGCTTCACGATGTTAATGTAGACAGTAAAGACAAACTCAGGAGATTTGATCGATTCCTGCAAGAAAACATACAGAGTCAGCATTTGAAGACAGATGTGGATGAATTTCTAGATGAAGGTGTGTTTCCTAGGGACAAGGACAAATGTTTCAACGTATGGGATTGGTGGAAGGGAAATTCTGCAAAGTACCCTCTACTCTCGAAGATGGCACGTGATATTCTTGCCATTTCAGTTTCGGCCGTGACATCGGAATCAGCATTCAACACTGGGAGTCGAGTACTTGATGCATACCGAAGCTCGCTGGATCCAGAAACGGTGCAAGCTTTGATGTGCATGCAAGATTGGTTGAAAGATGAGATGGGAGGTAGGCCATTCCTCTCCTTTCTTACCACTTGCGTTCATGATTCTTGGTACCACGTTACCATTTATTTATTTACCTATTTATCTGTGTGCTTCAGGAGCTGTATCATCGGTTATTGATTCTGTGTGCCCTTCAATGATGGACATGGCTACTTGCTCTCCGGAACAGACGTCTATCGATTTTAGTTGTTAACAACCATTGTGTGGTTCTCCTCTCAAGTTACGATTATTGCTGCAGAAAATGTTGACCAGTGGTTGGTAGTCTGGATAATGGGAGATGGATACTCACATTGGATGACAAGAGTATACAGTGCTTTTCGGTTTTCGCCTTTCGGGTCAACGTTCTAATTACATTTTACATCAACTGGAGAAGGCTGACCTCCTGCTTTTGTAAATTATTACTGCGGTTGGAACTCCAGCACACCAGTTAACGTTTGTGTTCACAGTTCCATGCAAGCATGCGGAACTCTACTTCAACCTTTGGAATCCACAGTGACAGCTTGGATCTACCTTTGGTGATGTCATGGCTCTTCTGTTCTTCACTTCAGCAAAGAAACTCTGCGACATCTAGATGATTGAAGAAGATATTTGTAGCAGCATGGCGGTAAAACCATCTCCAGTCAAGTCATCATTGAATGTTAGATAAAACACAAACAGCATAGACTATTATTGCATGTGATCTCAAGAAAAGCTTGTTGCTCTGTCAACCATTCAACATACGGTAGTTTTGTAATCTTCGTAAATTTTCTTTTCATGGGCACATCAAGTGTGTGGTAAACATATTATTACCATTGTTATTATTATCATTATTATTATTGGTGGTGGTGTTATTACTGCAAGACTCTGATAATGCAAATCTGCACGTAGACTTATTGTCGAATTATGAAGTTCTGGTTACTTGCCTCGTACAAATCCTGTAGACATGACATGATATTTTAAAGTTAATGTGTGTAAATAAATCAGTGCTTTCAAAAGAGTTTTACAAGTTCAGATTTTTTCATTCTAGGTTTTCAAGTCAAATTGTAACATTTGTTAAACTGATGTTGTACAAATAAGCTTACATGTAAAACAGTATATTCGATAATGATCGTTGACAAATATTAACATATTTGCGTACATTGACCGAAGTAATTAGTACCCGAAGAATTCTTAAGAAACAAGTTATTAAACAACGGAAGATCTCAAGACAACTTAAATCTTGATTGCAATGGTGTCTTATCCGTTGCAACAGAGTTGGAGCATCACTGACGGTAATTGTTTGATCATTGAACTAATTGGTAATATCAAAATTTACACGGATGGCTATAACAGTTCCTCCAAAGAAAATATCATCTATCATTAAAAAAACTTAGATAGGAGTCAATAGCAATCGCAACGATGTTCGTCGTAACTTTCGCTATGATTTCGAATGAAAAAATTAGCATTGCAATTTTTTTTTAAAATACATAACATAAACTCATCTCATCAATTTCTGGATGTCGTAGCGTAAAAACTGATCGTGTTTTTAAATATTAAACATAAATCCGTATTTTCAATTTTATTTGTTTTTAAAAAACAAATAAAATACGTGCCCTTCTCTGGTATATGCGTTGGCAAACAAAGGCGTGTTGTGTGCGTACATCGCTCACTCCTCTTCCGGCCGCTCCATTTCTCTTCCCAGATGGAGGTTTCTTCGAAAACCCTAGAGGCCACCACCAACATCCCCCCTTCGACCATTTCTCCCCTCCCCCAGATCTCCAGCGAAGAGATCGCTATGGAAAGGACGAAAGGCCGCGGCGGACTCGGCAATTTCACCGTCCCCGCGCAGGAGCCGGAGTCCTTGACCATCCTTCAGAAGAAGTTCCGCCGCGCCCAGCGGTTCGGCATGCCCGTGCTGCTCTCCGAAGAGGAGAAGCGGATGAATCGAGCTGAAAGGTACGTTCTTTTGCATTGGAAGCGACGGATGGTGGTAAGAAATGCGATCCTCCTTTCAAAAGGGATTTTTTGACTTTCAATGGGGTTTCTGCCAGAGTTTGCTCATATTTAGAATTGACTTGAATGATAAGCAAGAATACATATGCAATTAAGAACTTCCATTTTACATTGTTGTTCTCTGAAGAGTAATGGAAAAAATGCAAGTACCGTGTGTTATTTTGTTCGGAAGTGAGTATACTTTCATTAATTTTTCTTATAAAACAACCTTACATTCTTTGCACACCCTTTGATTTATTTTTCTAGTATGTGAAGAATCTATTTAAATGGAGAATTTCAAATACTTATAAAAGTATTGAAATTCTTCTCTGTTCTCCTAAAAGTAAATGTTAGCCACTAAGCTAAAATTGAATTTTTGTCTTCATTTCTATTACCAAAGTCAAATTCTCTATGGCTTCGTTCATATCCTATATTTCTCTCTTACCTGAACATGTAGATTCCCTTAAATAAAAAACTTTTCACTGATAGGTAAACCATGAACTAAATTATCCAAATCTTCCCAAGGTTTCTATTTAATAGTTTTTCTTGAGCCTGTTTATGGAGCTTATGCATTAATTATATTAACTCTTTCATTTCTTATCACGCTTAATTGTTGTAATTCTATTTTCTACCCTTATTACTTCAACAATTTCATCTCTTAAATTTTTAACAACTATTATTTCAACTCCATTACCGCACTTATCTTTTCTTGTAATCCACAATTTAAAACCATTATCCTTAATTAACGATTTTTATCTCACTCATTTAATTTCTTGCAAGCATAATCTGTTAGTTTTTCTTCTTGACATTATATTGACTAATTCCATACTTTTCCCAATCAATGTTCCTACATTTTGCTAGTCTAATTTTGGTGTTTTGGATTAACTTTTTGATCCACACCCGTCTATTAAGATGCGAAAACCCTTATTTATTTTCATTTGCAGATGCAATGTCCTTTGCTTAAGAACATTACACGTTGGGTGTGCAATACTTCCCTCTTGTTTTGCACCCAAGGTTTGATGTAGCTCACCTCTAAGATGCCCCAATGAATCATTTTTAAGATTCATGATCATGAGAGCTTGACAAGCTTTTACAATTGTTTTTCTACCTAATACTAATCCTCCTTTTTTTTGAAATTGAGATTGGCTATGAAGGGATGAACCTCCACAAGTAAAGTTCTAAACCATGTGTGTAAATTATAAAAATCTTTGTATGGTTTAAAGCAATCCCCTAGAGCTTGGTACCAAAAGCTACATGCTTTTCTCTATGGTTGTGTTATGTTGAAGTCTCATCATTGTTTATTTTCAGGAGAAATGATACTCATTTATATTTCCAAGTATATGTGGAAGACATTTTAGTTATAGGAAACAATGATATAGATCTTTCTTTGTTGATTCAAGCAATGAAAAATATTTTTCCCATCAAAGGGCAACCTTTCTAGGTCTCTTGAGTTAATTAGTACCCAGGAAGGTGTCTATATCTTACACATGCAAATATATCTCAGATCTTTTAATAAAAACAGAACTCACAGTGCTGGGCTAGTCAAAACGTGATAGAAATTGATTTTTCCAAGTTACATTCATATCCTTTAAAAATGTCACTCTTTATAGATAGGTTGTTGGTAGTCTTCAATACTTGCCTTTAACCAGGCCAGACTTGTGTTTTGTGATTACTAAGCTCAGTCAAGTGATGCATTGACAGGTTGTTGGTAGTTTTTTACACTTTCCTTTTACCCTGATAGATTTGTGTTCTTTGATTAGTGAGCTCAATCAAGTGATGCATTTCCAATCTAAGTCTCATTGGATGGCACCAAAGAGAGTTTTGAGATATGTCGAAGGCACCATGGGATTTGCTTTTCTTCTTTCACCTATCAGTGAGTTTGCATTACATTTTACTTGGTGTAGATTGGGCTTTTTGCTTGGATAATAAAGGTTCTACCACAGGATATGTTATCTATTTTGGATAAATTCCCATTTCTTGGTCGTATAAACTGCTGAATAGAGTAGCCAGATGGTCTACTGAAGCTGAGTTCAGGCTTGTTGCAAATGTGGTGGCACCAGCCTAAATCCAATTTTTTCCAGCCAGACCTCAGTCTTCGCACTCAATCACTTCAAAATATTCGATACCTTCTACCATGATTTCTATGATTCAAGCTGTATGCTTTTTCATTTGCACACCCTGAAATCCCATGAAGCAAATGTTTCATGGACCCAACCATTCGCCTTGCAACAAAAAATGGCTATATTTGTGTAAGCACGATAGTCACTTGATTATGTTAAGTGTAACAGTTCGATGACAAGCAAGTAGTTTCATATATGTGGATGGTTTCCTCATATTTTATTGAGCTATAATAAATGCATCATGTTGCACCCGCAGATTCTTCTGAATTGGATTATTAGAATATCAATTATGGCACGAATTGTTGGGCAGGTTTGGCACTGGACCTACCTTGCAAAGAAAATCGGAAGAACAGAAGAGAAAGGACCGGGCAGAAAGGTTCACACCCGTTGCCTTGCAACCGGACTAGTTTTTGGTCTTAAAGCGGCGTTGGTATTCGTTCAAAATGAAAAAGGAAAAAAGATTTTCGTTAAGTTTGTTATAAAAGCATAGAAATTTACATTGGGCGTGTCTTTGTTATAAAATCATTTGGCTTCCAGGTTTGGGATTACGGTGCAATCAGGCGAGGATGAGGAAGAGAAAAAGAAAGCTAGATTGGCCAGGTTTGCACAGGTCCCCAAGTTAAGTAGTGCGGAAGAGCAGAAAAGGAATGCAAGAGCGGTCAGGTTGGTTGGTTGGTTGGGTGTCGGCATGGGGTTTTTGTGGGTGCTCCGCCCTGATCGTCTGTAATCTGGTTTATGCTCTTTCCATAGGTTTTCTTCACAAGGCGCTTCTACTCTCTCCCTGCATTTGGAATCGACAATGCCAAAGGAAGCTCAGATGAAGTGAACTTTGAGGCATCGGAAGCTGCACAGATCTGTGGTTTCAGGTTTTTAAAAGTAGCTGCTCCGTTCTCAATCTGATCGAACGCAACGTACGTGCGATGGCGGTTGTTCTTCCGATGCCAGGTCCGACGCATCTGTTTTTCTGTATAAATGTCTTTTGCTGTTATTGTCGTTAGCATAAGAATAATGATAGGGTCAAAACTCAGAACATATGGTAATGCTCTAGCCCTTGGCCTCTCTATCCGTAATGTAATGTAAACACGAGCAATCAAAAGTCGTCTTCGCCTTCTGGCCCTTCTTTCATCAGCCGAACCAAAGCGTGTAGCGCGTCGTGGACGGCGGCAGAGCTAGGGTTTGATGTGCCTCCGGACGTGAAGACCTGCACGCCGCTGCTCGTCTCCATCCAACTGCACCCGGGGCTCTTGGCCAGCCCCGTCCTCCTCATGTCCTCCCTCACCTTCCTCGCCTCCTTCCACATGCCGGCTTTGGCGTACACGTTTGCCATGACGACGTAGTTCCCATCGCTCTCCGGCTCCATCTCCACCAACCGATCGAAGGCTAGCCTTGCCATCTGCACGTCCCCCGCGATGGAGGCTCCATTGAGTAGTGCGCCCCAGGCCTTTTCGTTCGGCTCCATGGGCATCCTCGAGATGAGCTCCACCGCTTCCTTGAGCATCCCGTACCGGCTCATCCCTCCGATCATGCAAGCGTAGTTTTCGCAAGTTCGCCGGATTCCGTGGTGCGCACGGGGAGCCGCGTCGAAGATGCGCTGCGCTTCCTTCACCGCCCCGGCATGGGCGCAGGCCGACAGCACGGCCGTCAAGGCCACGTGATCCGGCTGCGTCCCACTGTCCAGCATGTCGGTGAACAAAGCGACGGCGGAGGCGGCATCTCCGTGAGCAGCGTGGGCGGAAATGATGGACGTCCACAGGACGACGCTCCTGGTTGCGGTAGTCGCAAACACCTGCCGTGCCCCGCGAAGATATCCAGCTTTCGCGTAAGCGTCCATCAACGAGACCACCACGTACGCGTCCCCGTCGTAGCCGTTTCTCATGGCGTAACAATGAACCTGTTTCCCCACCAGCAGGTTGGAGAAGAAGGAAATGGTGGGAAGGATGGTGGAGAGTGTGACGGAATCCGGGCGGACGCCGGCGAGTTGCATCTCGGTTATGAGCTCCGGCACGTCCTCGTGCACCTCGTTCTGAACCAAACCGGAGATCGCAGCATTCCACAAGCTCACCGAGGGTTTCTCCACCTTCCGGAACACATCCATCGCCTGATCCACCAGCCCATGGCTCATGTATCCGGAGATCATCACCCCGTACGAAACGTCATCCTTCACCGGTGCTTCGTCGAACAGTTTCCTCGCGTACTCCAACCGCCCACACTTCTCGTACAGCCCCACCACAGAGTTCCACACCTCCGCGTCCAT